>VCRD01000876.1:28819-194664 GCA_006783055.1 Trinorchestia longiramus
ATATATATATATATATATATATATATATATATAAATATATATATATATAAATGTAATTTTTTACGTTATTTTTTTACTTATCGAATGCATAATCAAAAAATTTATCCGTCAATGTCAGTAATTGCTTTGCCACAATAAGTGACTGTGAAACCTCAGAACTTTAGTCTACTACAGCTTTTCTTCTCTATATCAACATCTAAGTAATGAAAATTTGACACATTCACTGTTATATTTTTTTTTACTCTCTTTCTCTGATATGTAACGCCCGTTCATTTTAAACACGGTGCTTACAGATAACTGTAATAATGATTAAATTAAATCGATCATCAGCAAGCGGTCAACCAGTAATTAGAAATTACAATTTCAAATTAATAACAATCACAACTTTATGTTTTAAGTTTTCGCTCTCATAATTTTCCTTTTTCGGTCTTTCTCGAATGTTAAACATCCAATTCAGTTAAATGTAATGATGTCAAATCTAATCTGTACCTAAAGAAAATATTTTGCTTATCACCTAAAATGCGTTTATTACCTACCACGTTAGAATTTATATGTATCACCAATGATTACCTCTTAAGTCATAATTGAAAAAGTGAAGTTTCATTTGTTCCCCCATGTATATTTACCGTTCATTGCGTGATGTGAATGTTTACGTATACCCGTAGGTACTGCTGTTCTATCATCTATGATACTACGCAGAGAATACCTAACACTTAAGGATTTTATGATAAAGCATTTTTAAAAACCAATGCTGTTACATTTCTTATGTACCAACGTTATTGGAAATATACGTTTTTGTTTTGTTTGTTTATAAACATTATGAAAGACACTCCGGAAAGAAGTGACTTGAAGCAGAAGAAGAGCAGTGCAAATATTAAGCAATATTGACTATAAGGAGTTTACTGTAAAGTTATACTTTTGAATAAAAAACTATATACTGTCCTTGCAAACAACTGCTAATTTCCACATTCTTTTTCTGAGGTCAGTTCGGGAGTCGTTGATGAAGGATTTAAATTTATTCCATGCAAACCTACAGCTGTGAATCTCTGTCGTGTTTCATTTCCTGGGATCAGTTGTGAAAGAAGAACGAGTGTAATTAATTTACAGGACATGGGTGGAATTTTTATGAACGCTGAAAACTACAAAAATTGCATATTACTGTACAAGCTTTCAGTACCTTAGAAGCATCTTCCTTGTTACATTCTCAGTGATTTTTCTGATAATTAATATGCCTATCGCTACCTATGAATTTCTTGACCAGTGGAAATATTCTATAATTAAACTATTGCATAAGGCTGAAGTTATCAATATAGCATCGTACAACAGGCCGATCAGTCTCTGACCTGTTTTATTCAAAATACGCGAAAAAGAAATCACAATTTAACATACAACGGACTGTGACCTATAAAATAATTTCATCAAAGTTGGGGTGTTCACTTGACGAACACTAGCATTTAAGATATCCAGCTTATCATTCCTAAAAAAATGTGCAGTGGCATGGATAAAAAGTGTAACTAGTTATCTTACTGCTGCTGTTTGATCTCTCTTAAGCTTTCGACAGAGCTGGACACGAGCGACTGTTGCTGGAAATCTCAAACCTAGAAGGAAACAGACAGTGATATGAGAGCTATTCATCACACAGTTATCAAGCATTCCACTGAGAAAGCACAATATATCCTTTTATACTCAACGATTTAGACGTTCCTCGAGGATTTCTTCACCGTCCACTCATGTTTGCTATATTTATCAATTATTTCCATTTAATCGAGCTATTTACAAAAACATCTGCATATATATTAGGATGACGTTTAATACGAAATGTCAAGCCTTCGTTACCAGAAATATAGGCAAATGCTGACTGCTTTTAAAAGCATTGGATCACTAAAATTGCTTCAAACAAGCTTGTAAAAACAATAAAAAATAGTATTTTTAGCATGATACAAATACATGTTTAAATGCAGTATACGTATGAGTACAAGTTGATTTACATATACACAAGTATGTACATAGGTCTAAGTTCAAATACCATACGTGGAGGAAATTAGTCATCGACCGTTCGTGTTACATACAAGAGATTTTACATCTATTCGTTATTTTTTTCCAAAATGTGTCTCTTTACAGCATAATCGTCAGGCAAATATGTCAGGGGTGGTAATTGTTTTGTAATAACAAGTGTTTTTTAAACGATATAAATGTCGATGCACCTTTATCTAAGATTTATCTGCGTTTTAATCTTGATTATTCATGTCATATTCGAAAGCCCATTCTCACTTTATAGTCACTTTTCTCAGTAGTAATCATCAAAATGAAGTTATCAATTGATTAGAATAACTGCCTACATTTTTGATTATCATTACAGTTTTCTGAGAGACCAGCCAAAAATTATAAAGCTTAGCTTAAAATTTTTCCTTGTGATTTTTTTATTTTATTCTAGGGTTTATCGTCGAAAAAGTGAATTATAACATGGGATTTATAATTGACTAGTTTAGATATACAAGACCTTTCAATTTTTTCTTAATGAGCTTGTTCTTTTTAAACAGTATTAGGTTTTCTTCGATTGATTTTGTATAGCTCATGAGTCAATGCTGATGTTCTTTCAAAAAAGGAGATTAAAATTTTTTTGTTTTTTTCTTAAATAACATTTCTAACTCATATTTTAATTTTTAAACTTATTGAAACTTTATCTTCTTATTCTAACCATAATATAAAATTTTGACAAATTGAAATATTACTTTCGAAACTTGTGATATTGATTACTTTTTCGTTATATGTAAGAAGCTAGCTAGAGGCTGTTCGATTCTTTATTTTCTTTAATTTACATGCACTTTCAATTCTTAATTTTTCGCCCTGTTTTTCAAAAATTGGCGCCGCTTTGGAATTGCTTATACGTATATATACATTTTATTTTATTTTCATTCTTAGAAAGTGTGTGGGAGCCGAACCACGTGTGCGGTTCAGCGTTTTCTTCAATATCAGTGACCGCCTTAAAAGTGTAATAACAAATAAACAGTATTAAATTGTGTATAACTGAGCCAACACTGTACAGCCTTAATCCATGAATATATTCATTTGCATTCTTGAAGACATTTTGTGAGAGAGACACCATGCGCCAATGCTGTGGCAGGCTGTGAAGAGCGGTACATAGCTATTCAGCTTACGCTAAAGCCTTAATTGCACATCGCCCGTGATCTGAAATGATGTTGTTATTTTTTCCGTGAATATATTCAAATTGTGATTGCTGTGTAAGCCAAATATGCACACTCTAATGAATATCAAGGATCACTATTGAATATTCCGTGAATATTTTCCAGAAAATCTTTCCAGAATTCCCGACAGGTTACCCATCTAAAAATGTTTTTACCCAGCTCCTGAAGCATTTAAATTGACATTTAGAAAGTTTTGCTCGTGAATAAAACCAGAATATACTTATAAGGTTTTAAAGACGCGTGAAAGTACGTTTTAATGCCCCCTCCTCAACGAGTTCGACATCTTTACTGTAAACTAATAAATCGCAAAACTTCGTGTGTGTTCTATGGAAGTAAACGATATGTAAGTAAAAAGCTACAAGTTTCAACTTTATGTTCACATTAGATTTCCCAAGCACTACTTCAGTAAATGAAGCAATATAGTTTCTTTAAAAAATAATGATTGAGAACCTTTCAAATATTTTTGAATAACAATTGAAAATTACTAAACCGGATGTGAAGTTCTAGCGTGAGCGTCATCTGTATGCGCTCTCCTTGCTGAACCAGCGACAGAAGTGTTTTATTGTACACAGCACGGTGGTTGCGTACATACATCCTGCACATGACCACTCATGGCACTAAAGCCGCACGCGTGTACGCGTCCCGGTGTACGTGAGAGAACCGTGTGCACCACGGCAACTAGGCTATGACACACTTTCCGCCTCCATTGGAGTTCTGGAGACGCCGTTGCCGCAGTTCTCGAGTGCGACGGTGCCAAGTCTCCTTATCACTACACGCCCAACCCTGGACGTTATAAATTCTTATATGTACTCTTTTTTCAGGCATTATGATGTCTGATAATAAGGTCAAATGTAGATCATCGAGTATATGACTCCAGTAGCACATGAAATTGTGAGGAACTCCTAACGCGAGTATTTGGTCGATGTTTGTCATGATTTATACGCTTTACAAGAGCCCAACTAAAATCAGACATTGATTTTCATTTTCTGAATTTGAACATACGGGCTGAAATATCAAGGCTGTTAAGTCCCCTGTTCATTCCAAATGATATTTCAGAATTGCATGTATCAAGCTCACAATTGATCAAACTCACAACTCTCCAAGACTAGCGTGTGAGAATTAAATACGAGGTTGAGGTAGACGCGTACATGAACAATGACTGTGCTACATCTTAAAGGCAGATTCGTGCGTTCGTACACCCACTTCGGTGCCGCAGTTCCGTGTGACGGGCTAGATTTCGTACGTGTGTCCGAATTATTTACTGCGTAAAATTCGAAAACACAAGCCTAGTTCGTCAAGAAGAAACATACACCAAATAAGTTTCCATTGTCCAGGAGCGGTTGTATAAATGTCAGGATCGAAATAAGCAACTTGTAATCTGCCGTTACAGCTGTAGCTCGTTAGAGTCAGCATCAGATGGAGGCGGTTGAGTCCTTCTTCCTCTGGAGTTGTTGCTCCTGCTCGACGAGTTCATTGCCCTGTCGGAGTCCAGGCACTTGGTCCAACTTCAGGAATTTGTCGCAGTTTCTTCCTCGGCTGCCGGAGGTGGCGGTTGTATCTACGGTCTGCGCTTGCGACTCATGAAGATTTAGAGTTGGTCGACATTGAAAGCCAATCAAGCGAAGTCGTTGATCTGCATGAGTATGGCTTGCTTCTGTACGAGTAAAGATCTTTTGGACTACCTAAGGTGGTCGGCATTGGTTGAAGCAGGAGAACTAAATAAACGGATTATTGAGAGCCTAAGTTAACGTAGGAAGTTTTTATTCCTTAACAATAAGTTTGCCTCAGATGCTAGAAAGTTACTATTATATAATGGTATGATATTTATAATTAAACTCATTCACATTAGAATAATACACTGCCTTTCAAGTTCTATTCGAATATTTTAGAATACTGCACAAATTCAATCACAAATATTTAAATTGAAATAATATTTTATTCTTCTATCTTTGCTCTCTTCTAATAAGAAAACTCCGCCCTATAAAATAATTTCTGTAATTCACGAAATGAGATTAACGCGTAAAAATAGAAAGCCACTGAATGAAAAGTACCTCGGAAAATGTTTCACAGATAAAGGTTACAACAGCCATTATAGCAGACTGCATACCTGCGAACATTGAAACACGTTCCCATTTTTTGAGGCAAGAAGTGGTAGTGAATATTGAGTCAATTTTTTAAAATTTGAATGCTCCGACTGCTCATAATCCTGTACAGGATGAAATTTAATTCCCAAGGATTTATGAAGTTATTAATGTATTTTTTTCCCAATTTCTTCGTAAATTATCGTTATTATTAATAAACAGTAATGAGTTCAGAGACATGTCGGTCAAAACCAATCGGTGATAGGTCGTTTGCATGGTCAAAAATGTGTGATATTTACTTTGTTTTGCATGACAAGTATGAACTGCAGTTACAGGTTGCTTTGTAGGAATCAAAGTCACCAATGAGATCATGGACATGTGTTGAAGAGGCTCATTTGATATTGCATTTGTGATATTAGAAGATGGAAATTCTGTACATTGCCACATTGTTTTTCAACTTAGCATTAGATCTTCTCAAGGTAGCATAGGTATCTATAAACAATTAAAACCGACATAAACGATTAACAATTTATTGTTACTGTAGAGTAGAAGAATATATAAGTTAAATTGCAACGGCTTATCTAAGTTTACTAACGTTATGAAGGTGTTTTCGAGGTATGTCCCGTATTCTTAATTTCATGAAAACAAACATAGATTTTTTTGACAAATTGTCGTATGTGTAAAAGTGTACTCATAAATTTTAGACCGTGATCGAGTTTTCTATATGTATGTCAACGGGAAATTACATCAGAAAATTATAACAAATTGCTCTGACCTCGATAGCATTTTCCTAATTATCAGTACTAATGACATCGTACGAGTTTGCTTTGATTTGGGTTGTTGCTCTACTTTGATTTATAGTAGTTTTCCTCACTCGCTGATGCCCACATTCTGGTGCATACAACGTCAAGTCTATGCACTTTCCTTAGTTCCTGCTTCCGTTCTGAGCCGGACGCATTCCAGCCCAAGAGCAAGAACCGCTCAGCGAGACACGTCAAGCCCCAGTTGTTGCCGCATAAGATCGCAGGCTTTATTTTTTCTTCCAGGTTCCAGCTGGAGCGCAAGATCTATGCAGGCGTTGCCACAAAACATCACGAAATAAGTACAAGAAAGAAATAGAAGAAATTTCTCTATTATCACATTCTAAAAAAGAAAGGAGATAGCAAATTTTTGTGTCAAAATTAGGACAAGTTCTTAGAAGTAATGTTTTCAAAAACTTTAATATATATGCGTATGTTATCAATTGCCACTGGTGCAAGAAAACAACACATCAGATGTAAGAATCGTATTGTACAACAATTATCGTATACAGTGGTACCTTGGGATACAAGTTTTCCCATTTAAATAAAGGTAAAGGGATTAACCAGTTAAAAACGGATTAATCCGTTAAGGGTAGAAGTATCATTTTACCCCCTCCCCTCCAAAAAAACTATGAAATAGAGTTTTTACTTAATAATGAAAGTATGATAATGAACTAATTTGAAAAAAAGAACACTTACCTTAAATAATTGTTACAATTCTTCACTTAGTTTAGCTTGTTTGGCTGCATTACCACCCTCTTCATCGTCACTCTTCGTTGGCTTTTTTCGCATAAAGCGATCTGGCGAAATTTACTTCTGCCTCGTTTTCAATATGCTACGAAAATGAGTAAGGCAAGTGTCATTAAAGAGGGAAGCAAAAACTTTTTCTAGTTGTCTCTCTTCAATAAAATCAGAAACTTCTTGCCATTTCGCCAACACGTTTTTAATTTCCTTCGCAGTGCTCGCAACCGAGGTTTCTAGGTTTCACCATGTTTCGCCATTCGTATCTCAAAAAAACATTCGTATGTTAGGCGGAAATTTGTCCCGAATGACCATTCGTATGTTAATTAATTCGTAAGTTAGGACATTCGTACGTCGAGGTACCGCCAGAATAAATTGCAACTGTTGTTAATTAGTAACACATCCAAGATACAGTTCAACTGGTAATACAGTGGAAAGTAAGAACAAAAAAAACACTTTTAAGCCGGACTTAACAATTCAGCTTCTCATTGACATATACAAAGGTTGATCTAGCTAAATTCAAAGGAAATTTTCATGATTTATTATGCAATAAGTTTATATGGAAAAAACAAAAATTATGAAAATAGACCTTTCAATATAAATTTTACAAAAGGGAATTTTATACTTTTCTTTGCCAATGAATACTCATCTTTCTGACATGTATCTCTTAGTGATACAGACACGTGTCACAGAGATTCCATTTGCATAGGATGATAAGTTCATTTTCTGTCTAGGTAATAATTTCCAAACTTGTATAAAAAAATAAATTATGAACCATATTTTTCAGGTCGCGAACTATCGCAACCTCGTAATGTGTTTCCATCATCAGAGTCATGAATGTTAAATATTTTGACAGTACGAGTATACTTTCTTATCTGCAGAGATAAGACAACTACTCAGTGTCTATTCAAGAGAGTGAACGAAAGTAACATAGAGTGAAGTGCAAAGTTGCACAATGTTATTTGTGATGTTTCATTGCGGTACTGTACGAGTACTTTGATTCCGATCGATACTTTTCTAATCAGCAAGCAGCCCGAGATTCTCTTTAAGATGGTTGCCTAAGAGTAGAATCAGTACTCCTTACCAAGATCTCCTCAAGAAGTTTCGTCACGTGTATTGAGATGCAGTAAGGCACACTGAACTTTGTGCCACGACCAGTGATAGGCACTAAATACATTAAATGTATATAAACACTAAATACTAAATACATCGTTCAAATGTATTTAAATACTAAATACATTTTCATATATATTTACATTCTAAATACTGAATACATGAAATAAGTTGAAATACTTTTTTAAATACTTCTCTCTCAACATTAAATTTTCTGTTGAAAAATCAAGATACTCGTAAATTGCGTGTACTCAATAAAGGTTAAGATATAATTTATTTGGAGTAATAATCTTAGAGTCACTTTAGAGTGTACGTGCGCTGTATTGTTGTACGAGAAACTAGCTTCACTATAATTGAAACGCAACTATAATTTCAAGCAGCAGGACTAACAATTATTATTGTGTAAAAATTTGGCTCAACCCCTGCAGCTTATAAATCACAAGAAAAAAAGGGAAATGGGTAAAAAGTATCATTTTCTTCTCAATTACAATTTTTTATTTAGTTTTCAAACCAAACTTCAATACAGTTCCGTAACATCCTGCCTACACAGTCCTGTATTATTTTCATAAATAGCTGTTGTATGACGATGCACCAAAGAATTTTATATAGTACATTATATTTATGTAGACATAATGCATTCCATGAAAATCCCCTTGGGGGTATGATGAAAGGAATTGTCTTTCAGATATTTTTGGAATTTAGCGTTCTTCGGATTGATAGATAGGATTTCTGAGCTGCACCCAAGGAGGCACGCTGATACTGTCTGTCTTCGTTAGCGTGCCTTAGGAATTTAGTATTCCTCGACAGGAATTCGATCAAGCTATCTACCTCAGCGTAACCAATGTTAGTTTTGCGAGTCTGTTGTGAATCTAGTTTTTGCATGTAAGTAGACCTTATTCATCTGTTTTCTCCTTTCCTGTCACTCTCGTGGAGAAGACCTCGGACCTCATCTCCTGCAGGGATATCATCGATTCGTAATCTATAGTCTTCATTCTTTCATTTTTGTTTCTCAAAAATGTTCTCCGCCCTTGCTAAAACGCCTTTGCAACGGCTGCGTAGTTACAACACTATTGACTTTAATCTAGTGACCTGAAAAGTTTAAAAACTAAACATTCAATTTATTATCTAAATCAAACAAAATATAATTTCAGTAATTCGATACGTAAAAATAAGGGGCTTTTAAAATTTCATTACTACAAAAATTTAATTTTCAGCTGGAGTAACATAATATTAGTAGAAGCTGTCAAATCCCTAAACAAAGTGTGTTATGAGCTCTTAATAATATAATTTATTAAAGAGCATAAAAGTCATGCATAAATTTTACTCCTAAGCGGTAACTTCTCATTGGGAACTCACACAATGAAAATACTGTTCAAAAACTCAGAATGGAACCGAAAAATTGAAAGTTTTTATTAGAGCACAATAATATCAACTGTTCAACAGCTTATCGCTTAAGTTTATTTCTATGGGGGATTAACAATGAGCCAGCATTAAAGAATAACCTCTCGACCGGGCAGAAGACAAAAGAGTTGTGTTAAAACGAAAAAATATTTTTCGAATGAGAGGATGCTGTTTCAAGCTTTCGATGTTTTTGTCACTGTCGTTGAGATACGTCATACCCTGCATGTCTACTAAGGATTTGATTAATGAGCTTTTCTTTTAGAAGCCAAAGTACTCACTCATCTTCAGACGACGTCGAGTTTGCCTCCTCTGAGTCATCGGCAGAACTTGCAGACTAAAATATCAAGGAAGAAATTGTCGTAATTTTTCAGTGAAGTCATTTTGCTCTCGCTGTCCCACGCTTTGTTGATATCCACCCATCGCAACTTGAAGTAAAGGTGAGTGGTTGTGGCCAATATAGCGTCATGAACATCTGGTTCATGAACTAACTGAAGGTATTTTTGAAACCTTTTCTGAAAGCCCTGAAAAACTGCCTGTAAAAGTGGGACGAAATGTTTTAACTGCTCTGACTTCAGTTCATTAAGCTCATTCTGCACAGTAAGAATGGTAGGTCGAGAGTGTCCGTAGAAAATGGCATTTTCTCCTTGCAGGTGGTCGATTGCAGTAGTAATGGGTTCCAAAACACAAATGTATTCATCAATGAATCGTATTTCCGAGGTGTTCAGAGTTGGGGCCTCTAGTGCAGTAGAATGTTTATTGAGGTTATTTTTGTGTTTCAGTAGGAGTTGAGACGTCATGGAGTGAATTCCATCTGGTAGTAGAGCTATTTTTAAATTCGCAAAACGCTTTCACTCTAATTATTGATAAAAATGGTGCTCAGGATTTTGAAAATTCCACGCGTACAACACGATTATAATTTTCTGATAGAACATCTATTGAATTCAGTTTGAAGAAATAAAATTATCCCCACACAATAGATTGTAGGTAAAATATCAGCCATGTAGAAAAAAGAGCATTGGGAACTTAATTATTGCAAATTTTTATCAAATAAGTGACAGAGACATCATAACTCATGAAATAAAATCAAATAGTTTAATAATTATTAAATATTATTCGTTATACAGCATGGACCCGTGAATTACATCAAAATATTCGACATGAATTGTCCTTGTGACCATTACATAGAAAAAGTCATCAAGTAATAAGGAATGAAGATATTTTCTTCTAGAATAAAAAGATGTATGCATACAGAGTTTCAAAAATTAACAAATTAAACGAAAACGTAACAAATTTTTCAAATTACTAAATAATTGTGCACTTAATATTGATACCTTCTTTTGCGTTTTTCAACATATTTCTAAACTCATATTTTGCACTCGCTGATAATATTACTTCTACATCATATCAACTGTAGAGTTTTTTGGAGTAGAACTTACATAATATAATTTTATCCGAGCATTGTTCAGGCATATGAAACGTTTTTACTGTTATTTCAATACATTCTAACACATACAGAAATCGTGTCCTATTACTAAATTTATTTTCTCTGCATATATCAGTTAAAAAATAAAAATGTTTATTGTGCCTTCAAAAAGAATTCCTTTTTCAGTGTTGCTGTCGTATAATTTTATCCTGCTAGTTGCTTAATTGTTGGGAGGACTTTCATTGTGTACAGCAAGTGTCAGCAAGTAGATATTTCGAATACAAAAGATGGTAGGACAAGGCGGGTAATATATTGCAACTGCAGTTTTTTACAATAATATTTAGCAGAGATGATTGGCTCTCGAAACACGTCCGCTCAGCATTAGTTTGAACTGTAATGAATAACGAAGACCATCGCCGCTTGTTTCTTTTGAAACATCATTTAAAAATTTTGCAGGTTCGTTTTCTTTAATTCGTACGTCTCTATTAAGATGAGTTCTCTTTCGTTATTTAATTATCTAAACTCTATATTCAATAGACTCTAAATTTAATAGAGAAATTTCAAAGGAAGAGGAATGATAGTGTGCGTTATCCCTATATTAACGTAATCAGGATCAATTATCTGAAATAGTTCTGAGTTTTTAAATGTATCATTCGATGAAAACAGATCGAACATTTGCTTCATTCAAAGTTCACAGAAATTCAAGACACATATTCATAAGTACTTAAGCTCTTTGTCAGATGGTAATTTTTCTGCAGTCGTCAACAACTAATACTAATTAAGTTCATGCCGTTACTTGCTACTTCCACACTACTATCGAACTGCACAGCATTAGAGTGTAGCAGAACAAAACGTGTTTCCAACACGTACTTTGTACATGCTTTTGAAACGACTATCGAAAATTCCATTGATTCAAACATAAATTTCTATATGAACTAACATTGAATGTTTAAATAGTAACAACTTCTGGTGAAATCGTAACAAAATTAGGATTTGTAAGCAAAAAGTAGCACTTTTGTTACTAACGTAACAATTCTGGCAACCCTGGGCTCTTCCGACCACTCCTTATGAAAACTCATCCTCAACTCCTTGTCAAGCTGTGGACGTGACTAAAGAGCCATTGCATTACAACGACGTTTAAACGCGTTTTAAGTGTCGTACGTAGACGAAAAATTATTTTAATGTATTTAAATACACAAATATTGTATCAAAATACAGTATTTAAACACACGTTTTTTAAATGTATTTGAAAATACACTGGCGCGGGAAGCACAGGCGTGGCAGGACTTCGAAAAACGTCGCTAGTATAAGCAATCAATTCTGAATGGAATGAAGTTTCTTTCTTTTTTTCTGTGGCCTCTCAACTACTAGTGCTGTAAGCACAGACATAGTGGTAGGTTTGTGGATAATACGTCGGTGGTCGGGGCTTACTCGCCTGCTTCTGACGAGTCTTAGATCGATGCGTTTCCAATAGAAGCCTGAGGAGTGGAACATGAAAACACTGTAGGGGAGTTAGGGTCAGCGCTAGAAGGCCAAC
This sequence comes from Trinorchestia longiramus, assembly GCA_006783055.1. Lineage (NCBI taxonomy): Eukaryota > Metazoa > Arthropoda > Malacostraca > Amphipoda > Talitridae > Trinorchestia > Trinorchestia longiramus. The sequence continues at coordinate 41,122 of VCRD01000876.1, forward strand.
TAATCGAACTATACTACATTAGGAAACAAATGTCACTATATAAAATGCAATGACAATTTAAATTGGGAAAACTTGTTATGAGACGATCTGGATAATCTCCGACGCCTAATAGTATATCAATTTTAAGTAAAGGTTAACTGAAAATCACAAGTACTTTTAAAACAGTCATTTTCTATATAACTCGCATGATAAAAACTTTGGTGGCATGTTGAGATTGTATATATAATTTTATTGTACAAAATGTTTCAAAGCAATTTGAATCAAATGCCTAATTAATTTTGGATTTCAATAGGTACAAGAGACAAGACGCTATTTTACACATAATGATATTGTAAGACCATTGTAATTTTCCATGTTTTTCCTGCAATAAACGTTTAAAAGTCTCAACGTCACATCAAAAATTAGTTGGTCGTTTACTGAGAATCAGTCTTGAAATAGAAAATCTGCCTGTATGTTAAAATATCATATTAATAATTAATGAAACACAGAAATATAAAGCATACAATGCATTGTAGTTTTAGTTATTTGATATGTTTGATTGTCGATGAATTAAAACAAGCAGGCAGAAAGATCAAAGTTCGACAGAAGTACGAATATACAAAGCACATCGTTAGTAAATAGAAAATACTGATAAGTGAAAAGAAGAATGTTAACGTCTTAGAGCAGCACATGTCACAATATATTTTTTACCTTGCACTTTAATTTGACTATTGTCCTTAAACGTCGTCATGGTTCAATATTTTCATTTCCTAATTGTTTGTTAACCAGGACAAAAGCTTTTACCTTGAAATACCATTAGGTATTACTGCTAAACTTGATTCGTGCTTTGACTTGCAACAAAGGTGCAGTTTTACGTGTAATTTTCGGTGTATTCCGATTGCCTTATATGACTGCATCGAGCTAAAAGTTTTCAATGTGGAGCAAAAAACACGATCCTTAAACAAGTGTATTTGGGTCATGTTGAAGCTTGACTGAGGTAAAGTCTCTAATGACAAATGGGGACACTAACACCATTTATTGCTCAACTGACGCAAGGATTCAAATAACGGGTGGCCAGGAAGGTCATCCTAATAATTCAACGAAAGCGGCGCATCTTCGTAGAGGTTCGAGAGCACACAAAATTAGGCTTTATAAGTACTTCACTCAAAAGAGCTTACATTGAGGAGCAAAATATTAGTATTACTAGTGCAATGCCAGTTAATAATTTGCTGTAAAAGCATGAGATTTGTTGCATGAGCAAACATGAGATACTTGCTCATGTTGATACCATTGAATTCCAGAAACGTAGTCATGCTCACTGCCATTTTCTATTTATATTGGAGAATGACCATGGAACCTGGGAAGATATTGGCAAAATTGTTGTTGCAGAGCTAGTGTACCCGCGCCATCAAGAATGATCGCAAAAAATATTTATAAATCTTTTTTGAGATAATCTTTCCCTCGCTCTTCTTTTTCGCTCTCGATTCAGTATTTTTTTTCGTTCGAGAGGAGTTTCCATGCTTAAGCTCATTTCAAAGCTAACTTATTTTTCTTGTGACAGTAACAAACATTTAGAATACAGTATTTTTGAGCTGCAATATACCGCCGAACTCGGTATCCACGATACGGACTCGAGTATTTAAGGCTCTGGATCTCCTTAATTTTTTTTTAAAGTGACATCATAGTGCACTTGTAGAGCGAAAATGAGTGTATTCAATTCGTTTCAGTGAACTGAAACCAAGACCGTCAGTGCTAATCTATTCTTAAGAGCGTGACACGAAATCGATTTCCAAAATCTTTGGCCTTATATAGGGTGTCCCAGAAGTAACTGACCCTTTTAATTTGCTAATAAACCAAAAACTATTAACGATAGGGTATTGAAAATTGCTTTATTCGAAAGAAAAACCTTTTTATAGCACAATAGAATACTTGGTATCCTATTTACAAACCAGCTTGACATTTGATTTTTGCTTCATTGCAAACCCTTAATTTTCATGTCTCCATACAGCAAAGAAGAAAGAATAAGAATTTTGCAAATCTACACACGGACAATGTCAACAACAGAAGTGCAACGTGATTACAGAAATTATTTCAGAACAATAACCAGCCCTTCGAAGAACACAATTAAATCGGTGTACCGAAAATTTACGGACACTGGAAATGTTAATGATAAACAACGATCTGGAAGATTAAAATCAACTCGAACTGAAGCTGTAATCGAGCGAGTTTCTGCAAGTGTTACAGATAATCCTAAAGCCTCCATCAGAAAACGTTCAACTTAATTATCCATTTCCTGATCGACATTACACCGCATTCTTAAAAAAGACTTAAAGTTATATCCTTACAAAATTAAATTAACCCAACAGTTATTGCCTAATGATTATCACAGTCGTGTTAATTATTCCGAATCTTTTATTCGTTTGTGTGAGGATGCCTCTTTCATCGAAACCAAATTTGACCCCATGCGATTTCTTCTTACAGGGCTACCTGAAGTCAAGGGTTTATGTAACAAATCCAACAAATCTGCAAGAACTTAAAAAAACATTTGTTCTGAAATAAGACAACTATCACCTGATACACTAAGGAGCGTTATGGAAACGACAAAGAAACGAACCCTAAGTTGTCAAAACAACCATGGCCATCATTTAAAAGACATTATATCCAAAACCTAGTTCTAATAAAGCGTAAAAAAGTTTTTCTTTCGAATAAAACAAGTTTCAATATCCTAGCGTTAATAGCTTTCGTTTTATTAGCAAATCAAAAGGGTCAGTTACTTGTGGAACACCCTGTACTAAGTGGTTGACAGGTTACTGGTCAAGCTAATTTAAAGCATTTCTTTTCGCATTATGAATTAAAAATATCAAAGCATCAGGATGAATTTCGACAGAAAAAGGTCCAAAGAAAATTTTTATTTGTAAAAATAAACCGATTGTATATTCTAGATACCATAATGCAAGTGAAAGAGAATTGAATTGCGACAGAAAAATAATGCAATAGAGTGATTTCTTGTATTTCTTAAGCTTTATCCTTGTTGCTATCAAAGCTATCGATTAGAAGAGTGTGACACACTGATGGACGGACGCGGCTCTTATTATAGTATAGACGAAGAAAATCACAAGTCTTGTGTTTCCTTCTTTCTCTTTTAAGTTTTACTCCACAATTATTAATGACTAATAGACCCGCACACGAAAATTCACGCGTTTTTACTGGATTTTTCCGTTTGATTTGTTTGAGGACGCAGGTTTTGCGAAGAAGTTTCCACATTGAAAATGTGCTTTTGGTATCCACGATACAATGCTTACAATGTACATATGTATACCCTACCGAATTTCCTCCTAATAAATCACTAAGAACGTGACAGAAAGAAGGAGCAAGCAAGCAAGCAACAAACTGTGTGAGTAGGAATTGCATAGTAGAATTGTATAGTGTATAGTGAATTGTACTGCAGGTAGGATCTAGGAATACATACATTTTGCGCCGAAAAACCATCCTCCTGAAGAAAATACTGATGAAATCAGCACGAGTTGAGAAAAGGTGTCTCTTTGGTTGGGTTTGTGCGGCACCGGATCGGTAATTGGACCATTTTTTTATGCTAGCCATGCTGATTTCAGAAGTATTTTCTTCAGGAGGATTTTTTTCGGCGCATTATGCCCACAGATCTGCTTATTTACTGCTTCATTCAAATGAAATGCGCATTCATCTCCCCCACCACCAAACATTTAGTAAAAATTTCTGAACGTTCAGCGAACCAGTGAGCAAATCTTAAGCGACGAGGATAATCTACTTCGAGAAGTTGTTGCTTAACTTTAGCTATGTAAGGATAATATTGCAAATCATTACGAACAATTCTTTGGAAGGAGGATGATGATAATTCTGTCATTTCTTCTGTGCAAATGAAACTTGAGTATTTTTATCGAAAGTTACTAATGTTTAAAAGTTGGCTATCAATCCTAATCTAATATACTTCATGTGTAACTCACATTTTTACAGCTATTATTTATCTCATTGATGAGAGATAGAAGTGGAACCAATTTGATGTGACGACATTTTTATGGAAAACATTTCTTTGCACTTACTGCAAATAACAAACCTAAAATATCGTCATTCCCTCTGAATTAATTAACATTCAAGTTTAGTTTACTTTTTTGTTGTCCATACTGTATAATATCAGGTTGTATCAAAAGTTCGGTTCGTTTTTTGAATCCAATTTAAGGGCATCATTAAATCAATCTAATTTATAAATGACGTATGTGCAGCAATCTAAATCACTAAAGTAATATTTCTTCTCTTAGATTTTTTTTAAATTATGATAATAAGTAATTATTGTTGGCTGAATGTACACGCCAAGTAAACGTACATTAGGCATACTTTATTGTATGAATTTCAGATGAGCAATACAACAATTTCAGCAGGAAAACCTTTCAAAGACACTTATGGAAACGATGTGGTGAATAAAAAGACCTGTAGAAGATGGTTTTCAAGTTTCAAAAAAGATAACTTCAGTCTAAAACACAAACCAAGAAAAGGACGCTCCAAAGGTTTCAATTCTGAGGAATTGCAGGCGTTCTGTTCATTGATGAAAATCCTACCAGTACAACTAAAGAACTGAGCAAGCAGTTTAGGTCTTATCATTTTGCGATACATGGTCACATGCCTCGCATTAAACTTTTTGCCGAGTTCTCTAGTTGTACTGGTAGGGTTTTCATCAATGAACTGAACGACTGCAATTTCTCAGAATTGAGTCCTTTGCAGCATCCTTTTCTTGGTTCGTCCTTTAGACTGAAGTCATCCTTTTTGAAACGTAAAACCATCTTCTACAGGTCTTTTTATCCACTACTCATTTCCATAAATGCTTTTGAGAGATCTTGCTGAAATTGCTGTATTACCCTTTTTAAATTTATACAGTAAAATATGTCTAATGTGTTCTTTACTGGGAGTGAACATTTGGGTACTATAATTATTCATCATAAAAATTTTGATAAAACCTGAAAGAAGAAACATTATTTTAGTGGGTTAGATGGTTACGCATACGAGATTTATAAGTTACATTGATGCAATGATCCCCGAAAAATTTTAACTCAAACAACGGACAGAACTTTCGTCACAACCTGATAATACACAGTTTGTTGCTCGCTCTCTTTCTTGCTACGGTCCGTCTTTCTTTCACGCTCTTAAGAAATTAGATAGGGGAAAATTCGATAGGAGATACATGTATTATAAGTATTATATTGTGGATACCAAAAGCACATCCTCCATTGTAGAAACTTCTTCGTAAAGCCTGCTTCCACTAGCCAATCAAACGAAAATTTTCGGTAGAAAACACGTGAATTTTCATGTGTGGGTCTGGTAGTTCTACCTATATTAGTGCCTATTTTTACGCTAAGTATGGAATTTATGAACTGAAGTATGTCATTTTATTTTTTGCTTCAAGCATGTCCAAGATCTTAATATACTCAGAAACTAAATTTGCAGTGTTAGTTGACAAGGTGCAAAGATGAAAAATACATAAATCTGTTAACTGTCGCTGGTGACACAAGTGACACCCGTGGGTTGCATTCTCTTCGTGACTGGTGCCATCACTCGTCTGCATGAAGTGTTCCCCAAACGCATCACGCAGCACAAGTCGCCGTAGGGATTTTGAATTTATCTATAATTATCACTGTGACTTATGTTGTTTTGTTTATCGTGGGGCGGATACAACACATTCATTTGGCTGACAGTTAACAGGTCAAAAAAAATGTTTTTTAAATTTGTCAGAGTATTGTTATGGTTAAATTAATTAAACGTAAATTACAAGCGTTTGAGTATGATAAACAGTATCGTATTTGATTCAAGCCTGTCCTCCTTTTGGTAAAACTCGTATTTAATGCGTTCACTGCATTTCTAAACACTTTTCTTTCTTTTGTCATGCAATATATGTTCCTTATATTACACAATGTGTGTTCACTATATTTCACAATGGATATTCTCGATATTTCCCATGAAATATGAGTCCAGTATTTTATCCCCCGTATTTTTTTCTATATTGTTCTATAGTTTTTGAACGAAAAAAATTAGTTTTACATACGATGCAGTAGAAGATTTTTTGTCGACAGCACTGTTTAAAAAATTGATAAATGATTCCAGAATTACATATATCAATTCTTAATTCACGGTACACGACATAATTAATTTTTCGTGCACTAATTTGAGAGTACTTAAATTACATAAAATAATGAAGTCATTGTCACGGTAATTTTACATTCATAGCGATTGAGGTTGAGGTTGACTGCCCTGCAAAATGAGTTCGTAAGTAAACTCAACTCTTTTAGAAATTATATGAACCTAATCCTTCTTCAAATAGGAACGAGGAACTGCACGTCTAAAAGCATCGACACTACGCCATGAATTTTTTTCTTAGTCAGTCTAAAATAAAAATCCCAATTTCATGTGTCTGAATCAGCCCCGAAGCAACTGTGCACATGAAATTGTGCATAAAATTGTCAATTTAATGTGGCATACTATCACACTTGATCTATGCAATGAATGAAAACAGAGCGAGCTTGAAAATTGTTACAATTTTCACTGTATGATTAGAATGTAATACTATTAGAATAATATAATATAACTAGTGTACCCAAGCCATCAAAAATGATGGCAAATCTAGTTTAATGTAATACTAAGAATGACCGTCGTGTGTTTATATATTTTTTATATATTTATTTATTTATATGTTTCGTGTCAAACTATGTATGGGTGCCAAACTCTCTCTCAAATCTTTTCTATTGGTACCGACCACCACCACCACCATACACAAGCTCGCAGTTGCTTTCAGTAATGCTGACTTTCTGTATCTAGGATATGACACGAATGGCTATAACTACTTCTATTCCAGCTCAAAAATACTCTATTCTAAGTGTTTATTATACACTAGATTTGCCACCATTTTTGATGGCTCGGGTACACTAGTCTAATCTAATTCTAAGAATGACCGTCGTGTGCTTATATATTTATTTATTTATTTATATGTTTCGTGTCACGCTCTTAAGAATAGATAGGAAGAAATTAGCACTGGGGGTCTTGGTTTCAGTGCACTGGGAAATTAATACACTCATTTTCGCTGAACAAGTGCACTATAATAAGTCACTTTCAAATAAATTAGAGAGATCCAGAGCCTAATATACTCGAGTCCGTATCGTAGATACCGCGTTCAGCGGGGCATTGCATATTACAATATACGTACATGCACAAGCTCGCAGTTGCTTTGAGTAATGCTGAATTTCTGACTCGAATGGCTATAACTATTTCTGTTGCGGCTCAAAAATACTATATTCTAAGTGTTTATTCCTGTCACAAGAAAATTAAGTTACCTTTGAAATAAGCTTAAGCATGGAAACTCCTCTCGAACGAAAAAAAGACGGAATCGAGAGCGTAAATAGGAGCGAGAGAAATACTTTTGAAAGAAGTAATGCAATCTAACAAACTGTTTGGTGGAAAATTGCTTTTATTAGGAGGTGACTTCCGTCAACCGGCCCCTGTTATACCACGAGCATCACCTACTGCAACTATTGAAAACTCCAAAAATCATCAGAACAGTGGCAACATGTAAAAATATTAAATCTCACATAAAACATGGGAATGACAGGAGAAGATGAGTTCAACAGATGGCTATTATCCATTGGAAGCGGTGCACTTCTCAACAACTCGGGCTTTGACGAGCGTGTTCTTGAAATTGATCAAAACATGATATCTAATGAGTATACGATTATCACAGATTTATTCGGAGACACAATTTTAATCAACAATGATAAAGATGTTAATATTTTATCAACTAAAGTAATTTTTACACCCCAAAACACTGATGCATTAAAAATCAACTCATATTCTTGCTTTAATCCCAGGAAATGACAGTTTATCAGAGCATTGACTCTGTTTGCACACATGAAGATGAAGCTGCGATTAATTACACGCCTGAATTTCTTAACTCCCTGAATCTATCAGGCATGCCACCTCATAACCTAAAACTGAAACGATGCAATTGTAATGCTTTTAGTAACCTTAACCCAAAGTAAGGCTTACTTAACGGAACAAAGCTAATCATCGTTTCTTTAAATGAACTGTTCGTACACGGAAAAATATTAAGGAGAACATGCCTTCATAAATTTGGTACCGAGTGATACAAATCTCCCATTGAACGTCTGTCGTAGACAGTTCCCTTTAATTTTTGCATTTGCATTGACGATTAATAAGTCTCAAGGACAGTCCTTTTCAAATGTTGGAGTATACTTTTCATCACCTGTTTTCTCTCATGGACAACTGTATGTAGCTCTTAGCCGGATAAGAAATAGGAATAACATTAAAATAGCAATTAAAGAAACTGATGGTCAAGGAAATTTCGTAGATGATTTGTTTTTCACTAGGAATGTTGTCATTAAAGAAATACTCAATTAAAACGTTTGTCCTTTGTAAATATATGTAAAACTAAATATATTGCATAGCGTTCTTATATGTAATTTTATTTAATATCTTTCCAACAGCATTTGTAATCATTTTTGATGGCACGGGTACACTAGTGTACAATAAACACTTAGAATACAGTATTTTTGACACCCGTGTAGTCTACCCGTGCCATCAAAAATGATGGCAAATCTAGTGTATAATAAACACTTAGAATACAGTATTTTTAGGCCGCAGTAGAAGTAGTTAGAGCCATTCGTGTCGTATCCTAGATACAGAAATTCAGCATTACTGAAAGCAACTGCGAGCTTGTGTATGTATATTGTAATATGCAATACCCCGCCGAACTCTGTATCCACGATGCGGACTCGAGTATATAAGGCCCTAGATGCACTTATACAGCGAAAATGAGTGTATTAATTTACCAGTGAACTGAAACCAAGACTGCCAATGTTAATTTCTTCCTATCTATTCTTAAGAGCGTGACACGCAACATATAAATAAATAAATAAATATATAAACACACGACGGTCATTCTTAGAATTAGAAGATCCTCATTTATATTTGAATACGTTCAATTCAACGTTGCAGTGAGAGAGTTACGCCTTTACTAAAGATTAAATAAAATTCAAACGAAATTTGAACAATACAAATCACAAACTACGAAGTTTTTCGTTGCTGTTCGACGGCTTACATACTCTATGTTTATGTTCTGAGGTGACTATAAAAACTAATTTTATTGATAGTTCAGATTCACAGTAAACAGTGAGAGTACTTTCGGAGACACATAATAGCCGAACTTCGCAGGACAGTACGAAGGTTTGCTTCGCAATTGCAGTGGATGCCCAAGCGCTTTTAGTGTTTGGAAGTTCACTATGAAAACTACTGGATGTTCATTTCTATAATGATTATATCATATCGTTAAGTTTGAAATGTTCGATTTGAGTGAAAAATTTAATGAACATTATGTAAACCAAAAAACAACAAGGTTTATGGAACGGTGAAAATGTACATTTACATTTTCAACACATTTTGCCGTCTTATAGTAAATTTATTCAGGCCTGCAGCAAAGAATCCTGGAGAGCAAAAGGTGTTGGTCATGGTCTACCACGGGATTGATTTTCAAGAATAAAGTCACCAGATGAAAACTTTTCTCACCATTGACCTACAGTTCACTTATTCGCTACATCTTCATCAAAAAATTCACTGATGTTTTGAGTTGTCTGTGATGCATCAGTTCCACAACAAAACTTATATTCACAGACAGCACGAAATTTTTACCTTTCTATAATTTGAAAATTGATTTGTATATGAAAACTCGCAATATCATCCGACAACAGGGAGTGCATCTGGAAATGCTGTGATTTATGTGTTCAATGCTGTTTAACAACAATTCAAGACAAAACATGAAAGTCGACCTCTACTAAAATTGATGCATAAGAAAATCGGAGACATTATTCATAGTGAGCTGATGTTTCAACATACATAAGCTTAATGCACCTTATATAAGTCTGTGGCTGAGAGAAAAAATTGAGAGAAAAAAAGAGCTGAGAGAAAGAAAAAGAGAAAAAAATTAGAAAATCGGACACATTATTCATAGTGAGCTGATATTTCAACATACATAAGCTTAATCCAGCTTAAATAGGTCTGTGGCTGAGAAAAAAGACTCCACGGAGTAACTGGAGCTGAAAATTAAGAGCATTGCTTCCCTAGAAATATATGTATAAGTCAAAATCAGACTGAAGAGATTGAAAAAATGCATTAAAAATGTGTTCTCAAAAGAAGACTACGGAATGTCAGTATTTTGGCAACTTTGCACATACTGTATGTCTGAATAAAATATAGTTATTAATACGTACGCCTTGGTATGTCTTCCAAATTTTTCCTCCAAGATTAACACCATAAATGTTCAATAAACAGATTATAATGCCCCATTGACATCATTTGACGTTTTTGAAGGCATGATCATTCGTATAAAACTAAAAAATATTGAGAGTTGTGCCATTAGCCGATGATTCCCCATAAAAATTATATTTTTTTTCAAAACCCATGTATTTCGTCGTAAATTTTAATTCTTCGAGTTCAGACCTTACAAAAAGTTAAAACAGCAGAAAATGCTTTGAGAAATACTTGATTGATGTTGATGGTTATCTAAGTCAGAGGTTATATTGATACTAAAAAACTCTTGTTCAACACATTTATCACATCAGTAGGAAGCAAAACAATAATATCATCAGTTCTACATAACATTAGTAGTTTTCGTATTAAATCACAGACTTTCTTAGACAAGGCGATACCCGAAATCGAATTAAAAGGATATTAAAGTAAGATTAAAGCTCAAGAATTTGCAAACGGTTTAAAAATTTTATACTCAAACAAAGTATGATTTCAACGTGCTGACATCAACTGTAAGAGTGTATTAATTCCTGACAGAGACTTTACAAGCATTGAAGAATATGAAGTGATACGTTCAAGAAATTGTTCGACTATCGCTGCCAACATTTCTTTGCGGTAACACTTGAATGAGTTTACTGAATGCTGCGGTTCAAAATGTACGCTGTCGTGCATGCTGGCCAGCCTCAGCGCCGTAATCCCGCGTGACTAGACTTCTGCAACAGCCACGTGTTCTTCCTCGCACTTCAAACACCGGGTGACAACGACTGTCACAGTTTAATGTAAGAACATTGCAATTCCTTAAAATAATACTAATAATAATTAACCAACAGCAGTTGCGCAGGTCTAATTGTAGTTGAGTATTTTTGTTTGTATAATAATGAAAAACTGAAGCGGTTCTCTTCTCAATTAATAATTATACTGAAGTTCAGTGATTTTATGCTTTCAATATATGATTTGAGAGCATGAAATCCGTCTTTCGTCAGGTGCGTATATGTACTCCACTCATATAACTCGTACTCTCTAACGCCTAAGTAGAGGAGAAATTTTAGGCTACATTTTGTTAAAATTTTAAATATATATAACACAGCTTTTTTGCAATTTATTCTTACCAACAGGTGTGAAAGAAAATAGATTAATCCATACAAAATGTCCTGAAATTTTATCGTGTTAAAACAATTTACATTAACATAGAGCCAACTTTTGTCATTTCATTATTAGAGATAAGTCTAGAATTTTCGAAAACAATGCCGTAATTTATGATCAGTATTGTTTCCTTGACTCAACACTGCATCGATACTGAAAATAATTTGGTCTCCTTGAAAATGGTTGTAAATTCGTTGCCTGATATAATTTTTTTTGTAATTTTAATATCATCAATTTAAAGTTGACCGTGCACATATTCAAAAGTGCAAAAATCTTAATATCTATCGAATAGGGTTACAATTTTCAAATCATGCTTTAAAGCCATCTCTGAGAGAACTGCATACGTTAAGATGTCAGCATGTTGACAGCGCGACGGACTTGTGCAAGTGCAGTGTGGGATTCCCTTATGTCAGTTTCCGATTGATTTGTGTGTCAGACGCAAGGAGATCTAGGCTTTGGAAGTAAACGAATAAGAAGCTTTATCTCTAATAATAAACTCCATTCATAAAACGAAGGGATACCCTATTAATCTAAGGAAAATTACCACGGCATGTCATTATACAACTTCTATGTTGCCAAGATACTTTTAAACAAAACTGAACTGGTGCACTCAGAGATCATTCATTAGTTTCGAACATACTAAGACGCTCATAGCAACAAATGCCGAAGTTTCGAAGTACCATCACTCCATAGAGTGACATAAAAAATACCACCCAAGTTAGAGAACAGTGTTAGTCTAAATAACTGCGTCATTTTGATTTGACAAATCTCTTGTATTAAGATAAGTAGTTTATTCCTAACTCTGGAAAGTTACACCTCATTTTTTAGCACTTTTCAAGTTAAAACGGGCAACATGCAGTTCTGACGGTCAACTTTGCTTTCTGATAACGTTTTTCGACGCGTGTCGGGGGTTTTAATAGTCTGAGAAGGCTTCATTATCTAATATTTATCGGTAATTTGGGTCCCGATTACAAACTATTGGGACAATGAGACAGTGGAAGAAAATCGTCGATGACTGCGACCAAAGGAGCAAAGTACCTTTTTCTTAGAAATTGAACGGGCGAAACTCCTGAATCGACTACTGGATTTTTTATAGCGGAAAATAATTTTCAATTTTTGTTCATATACACTCTGTTTACTTGACAGTTCAATTTTGAAATCATATGCATATTCATTCAGAAAAAAACTGTTATCTCTATTCAGGGTTTAAACAATTTGTTCTCACGAGAGATTTACAAAATGTGAGAACCATTATAAGTAGAGGTACGATTTTCGAAATTGCACTTTGGGTTTCTGTTTTTCAGTTTCACTAGAATTCTTCACCTCAGGAGAAGACCTAAAACTGATATCGACATACGAAGCTCTATCAGGGACGACATGCCTTTCATTATAGAACTTCATATTTCTCCGTTTTTTTATGTGTGAAATGTTGGTCTTCCTATTTCATTCAGTTAGTTAGTTAAATTATGCTAACTTAATACCGACGGACTAGTAGTACTGACCTCAGACTTTTGTGAACAGTTCACTGTACCTATGTGCTGGACTCATTCGGAACTCTTCATTCCTTAATTTTTTAACTTTCTTGTGCGTTCTCTAACTTGTTGCGAGGTCATCTTGAAATCCATTTACTATAATGAGAAATTGATGTTAAAGAAATTCTGGCGATCATTTTTAGACAAATTCTAATAATCAGTATTGAAGAAATTTGGCAATCAATATTAAATAGATTTCAAAAATCCTGCCAATTTAAATTATTGATTTCATTGCGTGATATTTCTGACTTAGTTACTTTCTATTTCATTTACTTTACTTCAGAAATCAACCGTACATGCATCTACTTTTTATAAACAATTTTTTTTCTGTCCTGGTACGAGGTACATTCAAGTTATTACACATTCGAATTTTTCTCACAAATTAATCACTAAAAACCTGTGAAACTTTTGTTTCTTCTCAATGTAATCTCCCCGCAGCCATACACATTTTTCACTACGTTGGCTCCATGATTCAATAGCAGCTACAAACATTTTTTTAGGAGTCTGGTTTGACCACTGGAAAATTACTTATGCAATAGTAGCACGTCAAGTGAATGTGCGACCACGGAGAATCTTAGATCGTTGAAAAAAGCCAAAAGTCCCTAGGAGCCAGGTCAGGTGAGCAAGGAGCATGAGAAAACACTTCAAAGTTGTTCCTACGAAGAAACTTCCGTCAATATTGACTGGCAACAGGCCACGTGTACAGCCTTGTGGTCGTCCGTCAACATTCGTGGCACCCACCTGAAAGACACTTTTCGCATGTTCAAATCTTCATGCAAGATTATGTGCACACATCATGCAGGTATGCCAATTTTGGAGACGATGTATTCCACACTCATTAGACGATCTTCCAAAATAACTTTTTCGACTCGCTCGATGATATCAGGCCAGCTGGTGTGAGATTGTCTGGGTTTGTTGTTCACGACATTCTGCCTTCTTTGAACTACGTTTGACACATGCATGATACTATCACTATATATCTCACTCAATTGATGAAGAATTAGAATCGGTATCACGCCTCTGAATTGAAGAAAACGAATGATAACGCGCTGTTCTTTTAATGAAATCGTTACCACTTTAGTTGTCATAAACTCACCTCTGTCATTAGAGTTCTGTATGCCGTACAGTACTGCAATCTCTGTCATGCATTCACAACGAATGCACACGTATTTTAAAATAAACTCCATGCTTCTATCTGTTTTCAGTCATGAGAATAAATTGGAGGCGTTATATTTTGAATGCACCTTATAACTATGCATACAAAAAGCCAGATATCTATCCAGGATTAAATCGAAACTTTCCCGAGTGCATCGACTTTGTGTTTTAGGACGCATACAAAATACAAATGTGTGTCACGTACATCTTTCTTATAGTCATCTGTTGGCCAAAATTCAGAGTAAATGCGTCAGAAACTCCTATACGTAAATTTGTGTTGAACCTTCTTTATTTGTACATTTCTGCAATTGTTAGTGGGAGAAATAATGAAATCCCAATTGAAAATCAATATTTAATCTGAAATCCTTATAAATAATTATGTTGGTAAGGGTAATCATTCACATGCTAGAAGGGTAAAAATAAAGAAATAGAAGTTACTGAATTTTGCAGTTATTTTCATAAAGTTAATGTTCGTACAAAACTCTTTCTCAATCGTAATCAGGCAAGCAAATATTTGGTACTAATACACTACAAAGAAATCAAGAAGTAGACTTAATTCATCTTATGTCGTTCGAACCTATAAATAAAATTTCATATAGAAGCAGAAATACTTACAAGACTTGGATCCTTCCAACTGTTAGCTTTTTTGTTTGTATAGACGCTCCTGAAGTTTTTACGAATTGAATAATAGCAACAATGTTTAAAATCTTCTGGATGATTTCTTGAAATAAAAAAGGGCACAGTTAGTTGGTTACAGTGATGGTAGTGTTACATACGACAAGTGGACTATTACATATTACTATTAAATCGGTCTCTAAATTGTTGTTGAGGGCATCGTAAGTAGAACATTTACCCCACTACTGCGGTTCTTCCGTCCCTCTACATACAGATCACGTACAAGTAGATCAGAGCTCTGACTGCCCTACTACCGTCGTAGTCAAGGCGTAGAGCAAGCCATTGTTCCAGTAATCTACAACCGCCTCGTTAGCACCGTAATGGGGACCCGATTGGAGCGACAAGCCCTATTATTTCCGGCAACAAGTCGCACTGCAGGCTTGTGAAGACTTGAGCCCATTTCTTGTACCGGTTTCCCTCGCTGTTATGAAGCACAGGAGCCGAAGCATGCACTGGAATGCCGCTCCTTTGTGCGACGATGACGACTAGTCTGGAACCTTTAAGGTAACTCAAAGAAATAAAACGGTTTAACATTTGAAGAGCCAAGAGTAAACACTGATTTAAGTAACTTTATGTTCAAAAATTTATTCCTTGAGTGATATGAGCAGGTAGAAAAAACAGTATGTACGAAAATTGTTCGAGTACAATTTTCTCTGCCTGATGGAATTGACATTGTGATACTGACGGGTGACTTGCCGAAATGGCTTTTCCAGGAAATGTACTTCCCAAAGCAATCCAAATGATTTTTTCAAAGAGAATGAAGTAAAAGTTGAAGATGGCTTAATTATCGATAGAATAAATTTATTTTGCTATTTTATTATCATCTGTAAAAATATTTTATATCGAATTTGCAATACCTGTGAAATTGGAACAACTATGTATGGGAGCATAATAATAAAAAGTTGAACTTCCAATTGCGTTTCAAATTGTATTGATTCGTCTTCACATACTGTTACAAAAGGAACAAAAGAACCTTCTCCATTCTTCAAGAAAAGTTACTCCAAGTCTTTCAAAAATGAAGGTGAGGGACCGACTACGACTTGTTTCCAACATGAATAACGAATGCTCTTTATATTAAAATATTCTGATACAGTAGTGTGCATAGCTTTTGATGGGATTTACGTGATATTTTGCTCGTCATGAAAGTGTTGCCATACATTAACTGTCTAATGGGGCATTGTCATCATGAAAAAAACCCACGGTCATCTTGGAAAAACCACGGTCATCTTGAAAAAGACAATTTTTAACGTAGCTCCTTGAGGTACATCTCTCGCACCGGTTTCCCTCGCTATTATGATCACAAGACCCGAAGTCTTTGCGTTCTGTGAAGCAAAAGTTCCACAAAATTTATGGAGCTGCATAAAAAATTATCCAAATTCTCATAAAATAAGGTGAACTTATTCTTTGCGATAAAAATGCGTTCATTCCTAAGCCGTTTAATTTTCGTTTCCTTTCTGCTATAAAGGAGCACCACAAAATATTTAACCGAAAAATAAAATGGTTCTATGATTTTTTTTTCTCAACACCTGGATGTGAATTTCGCAAACTGCTATATCTCTGCCTAATTTTCTGCAGATCGTCAGAGAATAAGGGAACAAAGGATGAACACAAATTTCTCAAGCACTTCGAATGTATATGTTCTGAAGTATCAGAGTAGCTAAGTGAGCTGCCATATGATAAAAGGAAGCAGTACTTGAAAAAAAACTATTGTAGACCCGAAGAATTTTTTTAAACGTCATCTAATACACAAGAGAATAAAACAAAATAATTTTGCTCGTGATTGAAAACACAACTACATCAATTTGTCGAACGTTTTCTGTATATTGAAAGTGTTTCATACACAGTATATTGAAACGTGGGATAACCTTTGTATTAATCTATGAAGAGGGCTTTATGGTTGTAAAAAATGAGTCTATGTGTAGACGAAACGACCTTTATACAATGCATTTGAGGGTGCAGCTAGCTTTGAACATTAAACCTATTGACGGGATAAAATTTGCAGAATAAACCTATTGACGGGATGAACTTTACACAATACAGGGTGGGGACTTTAAATTGTCGTCCTCTCATATTCATGATACATTCCCTTTTACTTTTCAAATTTTCTAAGTGTAATACATCATTGGAAAGTTACAGAAATCAGCTACTTGCCAGTGTCAAGTTTAAAACGATGAAGCAAATATACGTGGAGTTATATGAAATTTCGTTCACTGAGATAGAAGTAAGTTGCGTCGTGGGCATGGCCCTGGTTCACAACAACGGGAAAGTGGACAACAGAACCATTGCCAACACCGTCGAGGTCGACATGAGGACCATCCAGCGTACTCGTAAGAAGTTGAAGGAGAGTAAGGATCTCCGTGGAGTTATCACATTGCTCCATATTCTCTGGACGACCGCCGGAAGTCGAGGGATGCGGATTTTGTCATGATGGTTGAGAGCATGACCGACCCCTCTAAGTCCATGAGATCCATGGCTGCTGAACTGGGTGTGACTGTGGTGTTGCCCTGGATGAAGCAGGTGGCTCGGCACAGGCCCTGAGTGTGGCAGTAGGACAGTGCTTCTTGCCATGTCTCCAACCGCTCCCTCGTCTAGCTGGAGGAGCATTGCTGCGACCACGTAACCAAGCACCAATGGCCTCCTAGCAGCCCGGATTTGAACCCAATGGATTATTTCTTTTGGGGTATTTTGAAGAATCGAACTAACCGACGCCCTCATACCACCAAGGCATCTCTCATCGCTTCCATCAAGGAGCACTACACCTCCATGGACAGGGAGATTGTGAAGAAGACCTGCGGGAGCTTCAGGACCAGGATCGAGCGCGTCATCGAGGCTGAGATCAGCTATGTTGAATAGAATGTGTTCCTGGCATCAAATCCTTCATTCCGTTTTTACATTTGAAATTAATATCTTTAAATTTTTCGTTTTATGTTCTTTTCATTAAAAAGCGAGCTACGGCGACAATTTGAAGTCTCCACCCCGTAAATTTATTGAAGGGCTGATATGAGCATCATCACTGTGAACAAAGTAACTTGTGTCACCCATGTGTGTGTGACAGTATTGTCTGTGATGTGCACTTAGAGGGCCGTACACAAGCTGTGTACGAGTATGCATGAGTGTGTTCAGGGGGTCTAGACGTGGGCTGTGTATAATGAATCCATATTTGAGGCAACTATGCACGACGTATGCACACAATAAGTGGACTGTATGCAATGTACTCAGATATGACTTGACATTCCGTACACATTGAATGTTGCAATCTAGGTACACACAGAGAAGGCTACGTGCAATGTGCTTACAGCTCCTACGAATTTTGTACATCTAAAGGTCTGGCAGCTCACGATACAACAACATCTATGCCCAAGTATAGTACTGCCGTTGATTTGCTGGACGCATGTACTCTGACTTAGTGGCGACGTTTACTAATGGCCGGCTCTTCTTCGATTTCCTAGCTCGATTTTTTGTTTCTATGCAAATTAAGTTCTTTTAGACTTTACGACCCAATAAAAGAGTTCCCAAACGGAACGGAAGAAACTTCCTGCCAAAAAGCAACTATTCTTTATCGAGTGCCGCAAAATATGCTTCAACACATGTGCATATTTTCTTGTGTTGTTCCACATTCCCATAAAATCCGTGTTTCAAAATTTGATCGAAATTATTTTTCATATTAAAGAAAGCAAAAAGCATATTTGATGTGATATTTAGTGCATTTGTAAAAAAAAGACGTAGCTCTACGTCAATGCTGAAAATAATGACTATAGCTGTTATTTCATTCCTGTAACAAATTACTATAATTAATTTTTTAACAAAAGATATCTAAGCAGAATAATTACAAGAATGACAGCCATAGCTGCACTGTTATTTGACTAATGATAATAATGGACATTTCTGAACATTTGTTCTTCAAGATGAATTATCGAGCCTAATGCCTTCAGTCAGAGCAATATTTATGGTCCGTCAAATAATGACTTGTGTGTGAGGAAATTTAATAGTTCTTCTCTAAGTCTTGACTGTTTCTGTACTTACAAACTGTTCAAAGGGCTGGTTCCTTGTAGCCTATCCCTGCACCTGTTTCAGAAACCAAATCTGGGAAACCGTTCTAGAAGCCCGTTCCATGCAGCATATTTCTGTGCTCGTTCTAGTAGCCTAGTCTAACCTCCTGTTCCTTGATCTAATAGTTGCTTGATCAAGAGGCAGCCAGAGTGCTCTTCCTTATACCAGAGTTCGTATGTAATGCCACCAGGACGTGACAGTCAAATAGTACTATGTGCAACCAACCTAACATTAATGCGAGTAGAATGTGCTCAAGATGGAAATAAGTAGAGATATACGTGTGGCTAAGAAATGCACATGTAAAAAATGAAACCCATGTTATCGTAAGAAATAATCGTAAGTACATGCACATACCCTACATAGAACATTGGCTTGACACGTAGAATCATCGTTCGGATTATTGCCCAAAATCTGTTTTCCATACAAAATACAATCTTTGATTGAATTTCATCTGTTTTATTAATTTAGAAGAAACTTTGATACTGTGGTTGCGTAAAACTGTGGTTTAGAAACTGTGGTTGCGTAAAAAATTAAAGTTTCTTATGAAGACTAATTTTTACAGCATCCTCCAATTACGAAGTATGGTTAGCAGTTATAGTCCAGTGCAAAGATTTTCAAGAATAGATCTTAACTATCAATTTATTTTTAAAAGAGATATTTCTAAGATCAGACTATGATGAACTACTTTTAATAATCTCTTCCTCAATAATCATTATAATTAATTAGAAGTGACTTGAGAAAATTACTTTTCAGGGAGTATACTGCTCAAATAGCAGTTAACTTTAGTAACACCATGTATACTGCTCAGACAGTAGTTAAGTTTTGTATTAGAATATATACTGTTCAGATAACAGTTTAGTGTAACCATGAATTCTTTTAAAGTTCGATCACATTTTTTTTGAGAAAATTTTTTTAGACTTCGTGTATTGTTGGCCTTATCATGTTATATGATGTATCATGATTATTCCCCTCTTTTCTAGATTCTCAGACTTTGGTAGAATATTATATCGAAAGATGCCCACACTCAGGCTGGCTTGACCACGGAAGCAGCTATGCTGTAAATTATCATAGAATAGAAACTAAGAGGCGTGAGGTATGCAAGCAAGTAGATACTATAATTTCATGGCGGTCCGAATGGGGAAAGTAAAGTTAAATAAGAGTAGATTTGGCTCAAAAATAACTCGAATTAGGATACTTTAAGGTTAAAGCACAAATTATGGTTTGGTTTAGATTTACAGCTAAGCTCAATGTTAGCAATAATGAAAGGGTTTATGATAAGTTTGGAATTAGAACTAAAGTTAAAATCAGACTTTTTGTTGAAGTTAGAATTAAGATTAGAGCCAAGGTTAGCGTGAAAGTTAGGATGGTTGAGGTTAAGGTTCAGATTAGGGTTAATGTTAAGGTTTATCTTAGGTTATTGTAATGTTTGGGCAGGGCTTAAGGTTATAGTAAAGATAAGGATATTATTAAGCTGACTTTTAGAATTGAGGTAAGAGTTGTCGTTCGAATTAAGGATACAGTTGTGGTTTTGGTTGATGTTATTGTGATTGTTATGGTTAAAATTAGGTTTAGAGTTAAGGCTACGGCCAAAGTTAAGGTAAAAATCTGGGCTAACGATCTGGTTGTGATTTGGGTAACGCTTAAGATTAGCAGTAAGGTTAGCATTACATGTATGTTTAAAGTTAAGTTAGAAATATTAGGCTCATGATTAGAATAAATGTCATGGCTAACATTAAGGCCACGATTTGAGTTAGTATCAGTATAAATATTTCGGGTGGATTTAAGATTAGTGTTAAGGTTAAAAAGATCAAGGTTAGCGTTTAGGTGGTAAAGATTAGGCAAAAGTTTAGGGTTAATTTCAGGCTTACGGTAAAAATTAAGGTCGAGGATAAATTTACGGTCACGGTTAAGTTTAGAATTAAAATTAGGTTTGTGGTTGTTATAGTGAAGTTCAGGGTCAAGATAAGGATTAAACTTTGAGTTTAATTTGGGTTAAGATTAGGGTTAAGATGGGGATTAAAGAGGAAGATTTTAGCATTGAATTTAGAGCTAAGATCAAGGTGAAGATCAGGGTTGAAGTAAGGATTAAGGTGAAAGTTAATGTTGGGTTAGAGTTAGAAGTAGGGTTAAACTCAGGAATAAAACTAGAATTAAGGTTAGGGTTGAGGTGAGAGTTGATGTTAGTGTTAATGAAAGGGTAATTTTTGGTTACGGTTAAGATTACAGCTAATGTTAGTAATAGAGTTAAGGTTAGGATGATAGTCAAGATTAGAGATATCAGGGTTGAGACCAGGGTGAAGGTTGAAGTAAATATTATCACGTTCGCTGGCTGTGACGATCGCCCCATTCTGTCCCTCCTTGTTAATTTTTGTCTCACATCTCTAATTAGAAAAATCAAGTATTGAACTACTTAAACTAATACTAAAACCAAATGTTTTCAGCCTGAAGTAAATAATAATTGCCAACTCCGACCTAATTTGTAGCCTTCATTGAATGAATTAAAGTAAGCGTTACCCCAGACATTTGTTGAGTTTAAAGCAGGTTGAAGTGTAGAGCAGGGCAAATGCATGATGTGTTTACGAATAAAGATTAACCATGTCCTAGATTGACTGTGATGTTAACTCCATGAATCTTTACTTAGTTCCGACAGTGCAACTAATACTCTGCGACTAATTTTCTGTCGTTACTGCACATCTGAGGGTTGAAAATTATCTGAAATGCTCAACATTATTAGGAATAGGGTTCGATACAAGTCAATCTTTAGTGAACATCAGAGGTCTTTGGTATCAAATCCATTCTTTCATACATTTTATTTTCTCAACACTTCCAACACATTCTAAGACGACAACAAGCAAATTTACAGTACCTATGGAGCACATTAATGGTTCAGGGAACATTACGAGTTTTCTGCTCTCAACGAATAGCCACCGCTCTCTCAATATTAATCCCATTGAATATTTACAGAACCAACTGGAAAGATGAGTATCTCAACAGATCTTCGTCTTCAGTATTTGCTTAGACTATAGTTAAAAATTGCTTCAAAACGTTTTTCAAGCATTGTTGAGACAGTAAGGAGCATGAATCTGTAGTCACCAATGAAGGTTGTCCATTGTAGTATTAGACTTTACAATTGTTTTTCTTCTGCCAAGGTGCAATTAACTACTTGGGTAAAGCTACAACATGTACATATGTTGTAGCTTTACAGCTCGTGAATAGAAGACACGTCCGCAAGTGCACGTGCAAACATGGGTGTCAGTACACCCCTCGTCGCTGGAAAGTTTACGCTGCAAGAAACCTCGACTACAACCTTCTTCCTCAGCTGGACGCTCGCGCCGTCGCGCACAGAGCTTCGTCATGGAACTCAGTTTCTCCTCCTTCTTCCATGGCGCTTGTTTGAGGGCTGGTCGATTTATTTATGGCTACGCCGATAGCAAGATCCCACAAAAAAGCTTTAGTAAAACCCAGTCACAACTTGGATTTTATAGAGGTTTATAGAGTAAACTTTGAAATACACTACTAAGAAAATTAGATGGTAACTTGAGCAAATAATGTGAATCTCGAATGTCGAATTCAATCAATACACGATGAAAAAGTCATTACTTAGAGAAAAAATTGTTGTGCGAAATGTACGTTAAGTTGTGTGCGATATGGAAAAACCATCTGCCCGACTTGGTAATGGTAAGTAATGTACTCGCACTGTTTAATCACGCACGCGCGTTGTGTGAACCTTGACCCAACTGACCTCGAATAAATTCCAGTTTCGCTCGTTTGACTCTTTTGATGAGCTCGTTAGGGTGACCGTAGAGCTGTCCTACTGTCAGTTGTTTCCTCCTCGTTGCGTTGCGTAACCTTTGAGTTGAGGGGCGGCGGTCCGTGTACATACAAGTAGTCAACCCTGAACAATCTCTGTAGTACTACAACCGAGTCGTAAATTTCCCCGTTGCGTCACGTGTGGGATGAGGTCGCTGGCAGGGCGTTGCTCTCATCAGCTCATGGCTGCGCTCGAGCCAAATTATCGAGACAAGTAATGACAAGAGCAGAAATGCCGTGTTGTTCCTTCAATGAGGGAAGCAAAGCCTTGCTGTCACCTTAGACAACAGCGGCCTCTGCTTGCTGATAGAGTAGCAAGCTGCAACAACTGTTTAAGCAGTCCAATTTATGCATCAAATCACTGCCCGAATATGCTTGGCCATTTAGGGGTATAAATCTTCAAAGCACTCAAATTGAAATACCAAGAGCGCCTACTCACATAAATGGCAAATTGGTAGCCATTTACTCTTTTTTTCTAAGAGAGCGTTGTAAGTACGTATATGTATGTATTCGTGAGCTTATATGTACACATTTGATTAATCCATTATGAACGTGTGTGCGTAGATTACATGGAATTCCAGTCATTCTTTTTCTGAACCATTTCCTCACCTAATCGACTCAATAACATAAGACAGTATTTCAGTATGTTTTATGAGAAGTATCCAGTGACTGAGATGTTTACTGGAACTTAGCGAGAAAACAACTATTTTACCAGCCAATGGTGAAGAAAAATCAAGTAGTGAAATCAGCATTTGTGTTATGATGAAATCTTGGTAACTAAATGAACATCTAGTGCTCTCTCAAACGAAATTAAGTCATTAGCGATTTCCGTTCATTGAATACAAAACATCTCCATGTATTTTTATCTTCCACTATTTGACTGCATTCAAAAATAACTTGGATAGAAACATCGTTTAATGGCCAATCGGTAAATGTGCGTGCACGACAATTTAAATTAAAAGATAGGTTGGCAAAATTATGCCTCCCACAGCGGTATTATCCATCACAAGTTTTTAAACCCCAATCAAACTCCAAATGTAGACACAATCTGTCAACAGCCACAACTTGCACATCATAATTCACAAAAAAACTCCGTATGCAACAGATCGCTGTGCATTGTTATGCAAGACCATCTTCAACAAAAAATTCGATCAAAAAAATATTGAACTTGGTTTTTCTGTTCTATTCTATTCCACAGGCTCATCAGACATCGCACCAAGTGAATTCTATCCTTTTCGTTCAATACAAAATGTTTTAAAAAGTATTATTATCATTACATTGCTGGTTTAACATCCGCAGTCATTTTAAAAGGTCAAAATTCGGAAGAAGACTGTACAAAAATTTTTGCCGAGAATTCATGAGCTGAATACCGGCTGAATTTTCCCTTAAAGAAATGAACTAGCTACCATTCAAAAGAAATGTGATACCATTCAAAAATAGAAAGTATACTACATATTGATTTAAATTACCGAATAATTAATTTATTCAAGAATTGAACTATTTCCCAGGTACAGAAATTACTTATGAATGAACTCGCTGCCATGCAGAGGACTTGGAGTAAATTTATGGGAGGTAAGCAACACAACATATTTTCGAATATACTGGACGGGGAATTAGCTTGTAATGTTAATAAATATTACAACACATCACTGCCTAATAACTTCCCTTAAAAGTTTTTCGTTTGACTTCGACTACAAATGATCATATCAAAGGTCAGTTATGCACTGTGTAGCCTAAAATTCCTGTCACTCAAATTGCATGATGACGATATATTATTTTATAGTAACATAGGAAAATGTGCTGCATAAGTTTGATTCACATAATTCCTTTTTTTAACTTCTATCTGTTCAAATTTATAGCCCCTAGATACGGGGTGTAGCCAATTTATGATGAAAACAGATTACATCGGGAATAAAAATCCTTCAGCTCATTTGGTGCAAAGGTCTCGGTGTGATTACATAAAAGTACGAGACCTACGCACTCGAAAAAGTATTCTTCTTACCATGTAGTGTAAACATAATACTTGCCTTTGATTGGAGTTAGTATTATTAACACAAGGAATCATTCAAAGAGGGAAATCTAATTTCTTCTTAGAAATAGATTCTTTTAAATGTCATGTCGATCCAATGCTCAAAAGATAGTCTTTGGTTTCGAAATCGAGTCAGCCGTGAAGTCGTTTAAAGCCTAAAGTCCAAGAATCTACTAGACAAAATACAGGGTGTCTCAAAAAAATGTACTCACCCTTTAACCGTTGCTAACATGCTGTCTTCTTTGTGTTGCAGGTGTGAGGTTCGAACCTTTGCGAACATGATTCTTTAAGCACATTTAATCATGTTCGCAAAGGTTCGAACCTCACACCTGCAACACAAAGAAGACAGCATGTTAGTAACGGTTAAAGAGTGAGTACATTTGTTTGAGACACCCTGTAGTACCCGTGGAAATTCCACGGTTTAAAAGTGATAAAATTCAGGATCTATGAAATAAAACATATTTTTCAGTCTTACGTATAAATTGTTTAAATATATATATATATATATATATATATATATATATATTCATAACGAAAATACTTCATGAATATGTACAGATCTTCCATTCCGTATCTTTTCTGCTGATAACATGGTCATGGAAATTCTACAGTTTAAATACCATAGAATTGGGAATCTATGAAATAAAATACATTTTTCTCTTTTGTATATAAATTAATTACATGCACATGTTTAATAGAGCAACTTTTACACAAGTTAGGTAGTTATTTACTTCAGATTAGTAACCCTCCGCGTGAAAATTCACGTGTTTTTTACTGATTTTTGCCTGTGGATCCAGGCTTTGCGAAGAAGTTTCCGCATTGAAGGATGTGCCTTTGGTATCCACAATACAATTCTTACAATGCATGTATACCCTACCGTATTTTCTCCGATCTAAATCTATAAGAGAGTGACAGAAAAGCAGACCAAGCAAGCAACAACCTGTGTATTATTATATTGGGGAATATAATAATACACAGTTTGTTACTTGCTTGCATGGTCCGTCTTTCTGTCACGCTCCTAAGGATTTGGAAAGGAGGAAGTTCGATAGGGTATACATATATTGTAAGCATTGTATGGTGGATATCAAATGTACATTCATCAATGTGGAAACTCCTTAGCAAAGCCGGCGTCCACTGGCATATCAAACGAAAAAATCAGTAAAAAACACGTAAATTTTTTCACGTGTGGGTCTAATAGCGCAGGGTCCTGTAAATGTCACTTCAACATTTTGAACATTTATTATATGACAAATAATACAGCTATAAAAATTGGTTACTCATGAAATGAAATAGAAAATTTTGAAGTTTTATTATTAAAATATGATATCCCTTCAATGTTCTCCATTATTATTTAAACGCAAGCATATTTTCCAAACTGTATTTTCCATTACTTTTTCCAAAATATCTGGAGTTATTCTGTTGATCTCTTCGATGATGGTGTTTTTAGCTCATGGAAAGCATTAGATATATTGCTGTAAGCCTTTAATTCAAGGTTTCCCCATAGGAACAAACATGGGGGTTAAATCAGGATGCCATGATTGCCATGGAACGTCATCAAAACGTGAAATTAAACGACCAGGAAAGGCAGCTCTTAGTATTGTCATGGTTCCTCTTGCTATATGTGGTGTTGCCCTATCTTCTTGGAACTACGAATTCTGCATGTCCAAATCTCTAAGTTGTGGCAACAAATATTCTTGTATCATTTGTCTGTATTTGTCTCCTTTCACTGTCACAGTTGCACCATCAACATCCTCGAAGAAGTGTGGACCAATAATTTTTGCACTCGTTATACCACACCAGACAATAACATGTGCATGAAGTGGTTGATTTTGGATTATCCTAAGGTGTTCATCACACCAGAATCGGCAGTTTTGTTTATTAACATGCCCGTCGATATGGAAATGGACCTCGTTGTCTAATCGACGTTTTCAAATCTGCTGCAACACTCAATGAAACACGTTGAATTACACATGTATTTCGTATCGATTTCGGTCTGCTGTTGAACCGACATCTCTGAATCTTGAAATTATTCCAATAATGCAATGTTTAAAAGGCCTTTGTTAATTAAATGTTTTTATGAAATCCCTCTGTGCGGCAACTAACGATCCACTACGAGAAAAATAACTTTCCACTATTTTTGCTCGTTGGTATTTGCTGCATTTCGACATTTTTGGGATAAGATAACTGTGTAAATTTTGAGCATAAAATATCCTCCAAATCTGTATCATCGATACATAATAAAGCTTCGATATTTTCTCTTTCATTTTATATCCAACACATTTTTATAGCTGTACTAGTTGTCGTGTAATCAATGTTCAAAATGGGTAAGAGACTTTTGCTCCACTCTGTATAAGTAGATTATGCACCAGTATTTTGGTACATTAACAAAAATTTAAAAACAAATACATTTTTGTAAACAGGATGCTCAGTTGGCAGAACAAAAACGTTTCACGTGACTTTTTCCTGCACTGCAGAGCTTGAACAAAAGTGGGTCCTGTGTTTTACTTTACGACTCAAATTGTCTCATTTGTGCTGAGAGGAACCGCTCTTCTTTTATTCACCGGTGAGATTGGGAGCACGATGCCGCTCAGAGAGAGTTCGTACTCTTGCAGTGAAAACTGGCATGGAAGCTACGCTTTTTATCGCGCCCTTCATCCAGGAAAAAGGGTCAGGTATGAATCGATCCATGATAGCATACAATATCGTATTTCCCACTTTCCCCTATTTAATCTGTTACACGTTTGCTCATCAAATTAGTGAGAAAATTATGTAATATTCTCTGCTGAGGAACAGATTACAAATAAATAATTTTCTTGTCTACGGACTCATATGAAAATGCGCGACTTTGATTTACATGTCAGTGCTGTTTTTCTTCGTTGAGTCTAAGGAATTTTTGGCAATTTAATTTATTTTGAATTTTTTATAAATTTCTGGGAAATGAAATAAACTTCTCTACATTTTCTCCCAACCAAATGGAATAAGTTTATCTGGCCAAACAGGTTTACCAGAGACCACTGTTTTATTATTCAAATGAATTTACTTCTACTTCTTTATTCTAAACACAGTCATTCCTGCCTGAAACTGTTCAATCGTGCAAGTACGGATGACAAGAACATGTTTTTCCTCCTTGCATGTGGGGTAGCAGAACACGAGTCAGATCAGACACATAAAGTTCTATATCTATAAATATCCGTATGGCCGTAAATATTCATGCATTGCCCACGCTATGGATAGTACCTCTGAAATCTACCCTACAAAGTACACCTCGGAAACTTCCACTGATTCATCCGTACTGAGATATGTTATCAATTACTCACATTTGCAATCTACTTGAGCGAGAAACCCTATCGGGAAACTAGGATGAACCAAAGCTTCGTCAAAAAATTTATGCAATCATGCACTACTTATCTATTTTGACGTTCTCCACACTTTTTAGCTCTCTTACCACGCATGTTTCTGTCTCCAAACGTGCAAAAGTTGATCTCCCTCGCAAAAATCTCTCTTTACGTATAAGTTTGCTTTTAAAACGAGACGATGCTCATACATTTTCTCCACACATCCAACTTCCCTCATCAATCCTCAGCCTACGTGATCAGGCAACTGACAACTCACAGGCTACAAGACTGCAGCTTGCCACCATACCAAACTCTCTAAGCTGCAATACCACCTTTCAAGCCTCTTCTGTTGCGTACTCAAACATTATTCGCTTGTTTTAAATCTTGCAAGACACATCTTGAAGCGTTCATTTTCGCACCAGTTACCCTAAAATCTCTAAACTAAAATTTTGCATTCATAATTCCAGTTCGTTCTTTAGAACTCCTCGTTGATTTACTGAAACTTATACTTACTATTATGTTTTTCCTATTGAAACCCAGTCAAAATTGTGTGGTTAACCGCTTGAATTTCTTCGCTACATTGGATACAAATGCTGAATCATTAGCAAAAAGTAACAGAATAGGTCAAGTACCATCCGCTCAAATAAGGGCAAGAATTTTATACGAACATAGAGTGTTCACCTTTCTAAAACCACCATTTATGTGAGAGTTGATCAGACAAGGTTGAATTATACCACCATGTCTATCTCAACCTCATTTATGCATGGCACGAATAAATCACATCAGTTCATTTTGACATCCGCTCTACGAATCCCACATAAACGGTCCACTTCATTTAACAAACTTCCAAGTACTCCTTGCGAACTCAATGCCTCCAATAACGAACCTTCATCAACTCTATCATTTACTTTTTCAAAGTTTGTGAAAGCGTAGAGCACATATTACTTTCGTTCGTAACTTTTGACTCTCTTGTCCTTGGGACATGGCAACTACTTCCGATGGATACGAAACTGGCTCACTGGTCGCACTCAACGAGTGATGATTCACGTTCAAGCCAGTGATTCGACGTAACATCAGGAGTCCCTCTAGGGAGTGTTCTAGGCCCACTTTTCTTTATCATCTACATCAACGACTTTGATGTCGAAATCATCAGCAAAATCAACATATTTGACGATGACACGAAACTCTCACAAAACATTAACCGGAAGGGACAAAGTAACTATCCAATTGGACCTCCACCATCTTCCCCAATGGACCGAAACCTGGCAAATGAGCTTCAACATTGATAAATGTTTAGAAATGCATGTTGGTGCAAATAACCAGCATTTCCAACACACGATGACTAACATACCCATTGCAGCAGTCCAGCAACAACAAGATCTAGGTGTCAAAAATCTCGAAAAGGACAAGTTGAAAAAAGCGTCAGAAATACTAGCAGGTTTCTTGGTTTCACTTTACGAAACTCTGAACACAAGTCAAGGAACATAATATTACCGCTCTATGAAGCTCTAGTCCGGCTACATTTGACATATGCAGTGCAACTCTGGTCTCCTATCCTATGAAGAGATATTAATAAAATTGAAAAAATTCTGCTTAGAGCAACAAAAATTATTCCAGAACTATGCAAAGACGTCTTCAACACCTTGAACTTATCTCCCTAGAACAAAGAAGACAGCAAGGACAACTTATTGAAACCTATAAGTATCTCGATGGCCTTAACGATATAACCCTGGAAAGGCTTTTTGAAAGAGACAGTAACATGCATATCAGAAATAACGGACAAAAATTAATACTAAGAATTTCAAGACATCCCAAGCTATCAACTTCCTTCCCTTTAAAATTGCCGCAACTTGGAACCAGCTGCCGAAAGCATTGTTTCTGCTGGCACTGTGAATACATTCAAAAATTGTCTCGACAAATATTGGATTTCGAACTCCCCAGTATTATAACGTACTGATTCTGTCTCTAACTCCCAGGACCATTGCATTATTAAGATTAATGCACGTGACCAAAATGTCTGTGCGTGAGTGAAGTGCATGTACGTAACTAAATTGATTTACGGGATAGATGTACGTGCATGATTGATGCCCTTACTTCAGACGGCATGAGACTTGGGTATCAACCCAAGAATGGGTCAAACGACTCGTTTCTATCGCCTTATTCTATTCTATTCTATTCTTGTCTAAGCGTAAACATTCAACATACTAACATAGTGACGTCAAAAATTTCCAAAGCTTTTCTCTTCTGAAATCACTCTCTTAGAACGAGGTCAAAATTTACCTATCAATGATCAAACCCATATTATGTTAAATTTAGGTAAATAAATTACCATATAAGATAGATTAAAATATAGATCCCTAAATTTGGTGAAAAACTGGATCATAGAAAAAAACTGATTTTGCATGTCAAATTAAAAGGAATTTATTTTCAACTTTAAACATTTTAGGATGTAATGGTATCCACGGGATTCCATCCTTTAATTTAAGTATCCTATGTTAATTTTTTTCAAACCAGGTTGGTAAATTGGTACCTGCGGATGAATAAATCAAACTTCAGCAAAAAACATGCCATTTAGCTTCGTATTCTAGAGAACGAAAAATATCATCAGCAGAGCGTATCAGTACGACTCGCTCACCAAACTGAGGGTGTAACCAAACTTTTGATGTTTCTTTAGGAATGAGATAAAAGTTCAAGCCGTTAATGGAATTGAGTCCAGCCAAAGTCGATGACATCAAATTTCTATTAGAGTACGCTGAACTTCGGTTTAGAAAATATGCATATGAAGTATTTATGTCAATGTGATTCTTTACTATTACTGGGTTAGTTTCATCCAGTTTACTTCACATTTAGTTGAATATTAGGGGCTGAGTAAAAGACATACTTTTTCACGAAATGCGGAATTTTTTTACACGTCTGTTGTCTGTTCATATGATGGGATTATAATTTGTTTGCAATGACTTTTTCTAATTAGTAAAGATTAAGGAAGGAAAGCTTGACGTTCATCAACTAATTCAGATGATTAATTACTGAGTTGACTGGCCTATGACTTATTTGATGAAATATTTGCATCGAGCCAAACTATTCTGCAGAGTTGAAGACAATTTTATCGGGATTAGAGCCACTTAATTTGATGAGCAAAATGCTGCATACCTTTGAATTAATTTTGTGGATTTGATTTTCTGAATGAAGTCTGATATTATAGATGGATTAATTTAGATTGACAGAACAGTGAGTAGGGAATAAAATTGGTCAGTTTTTAAGCATGCCCTGACTGAAAACAAAGTAAGTAGGTCACTCAGACCAGGTTGAGAGTAGCCGGCCAGAACTCACTCATGCGCCAACGCTGATGTCGATCCCCTCTACTGTGACAAGTTAATTCATGAATCATCTGGTTAGTAGACCTTAATAAATTCTTGTCCTCACATAAATATCTCGTTTTACCTCCTCTTTTGTGTCAGCCAAACAGAAACTACTTGTCTACTCGGATTAACAAATTTACCTTTGCTACCGAGGGGTGGGGTGCTTTCTTATCCACGGTTTTAATGATGAAATGTAGTCCATTTGTGCGTACATTTAACATAAAATCAACTGACACGTCTGAGAGAAATCCTGGAAATTTTGAACGTCAAAGTACTCAACATGGTAGTAAACAGAAATTGAAGATTGCGCTGTGTATCAAATTCCTCAATATGTGGGTGATGAGGACATCTGCTTGTAGCACAAGTTTTTGTGCAGAACAGACGTCTGCATCATTGCATGCAACCCAGTGATGGTGTATTTGATGCTTCTCTAACTTCATTCGAAGATATAATCAGACACGCATGACAATGAATATATACTTCCTGTCACTGGCTTTTTGTATAAAAAGTCGCAAAACTTAGATGACGTGACGCTAGCTAACGGCTTGGATCAAAAGGACTATTCAAGCACAACCGATAAAAATTAATCACTAAACTTAAATTTTAAGAGAATGAAAAGTTTTCTAGTGTAATTAAGAACATAGTTTTTCGATAAGGAACCCCCAATTTATAAGTTATTATAATCAATTCGACCTGCTATTGGAAAATTGACTTGTATTTGAACGCTAAAAATAGCTGATACCACGTTCTATTTTCTATGTTGGCAGCGCATACTGAGTGCGACATCTGAGAAGGTACGGGGTTTTTGATATAGAAAGTATTAACTTTCTCTGTTGTAAGACCTTTTCGTTTCTTCTATCAACAAAATTTGTTCAATTTGTTTTAATCATCATTCCTGTTTAGAAATGCATAATAATTTAAGTTTAGATAAACTCAACTAATACTGGTTAGTTTACAAGTCAAGCTTATTAGAAAATTTCTGTCAAGCATGGTTTTCGATCTATTTTAATGGTGAATACTAAAATGATCTCCCTGAAAAAACTTTAGAGAGTGTATACTCCATGATGCTTGTTATAACTCAAACAGCGGAGTTTCATTGTCAGCAATATAATTTGAAGTATAA
Source organism: Trinorchestia longiramus (assembly GCA_006783055.1). Lineage (NCBI taxonomy): Eukaryota > Metazoa > Arthropoda > Malacostraca > Amphipoda > Talitridae > Trinorchestia > Trinorchestia longiramus. The sequence goes on from VCRD01000876.1 coordinate 73,644, forward strand.
TCCAAAAAATTAGAAGCAAAAAATCTACTTAAGTAAGCTGGTTGATGGTTTAATGGACTTATTTCACTAACTAAGACAATGATGCCTGCCATAGCATTTTTAAATTTTAAAAATTCAGGAAATGGCTTTCTAGTGAGTTACCAGCTGAGTACTTTATGAGCTTTGAATAATATAAAGCGCAGCTAATATGCTCAATCTTCTTTCAAATTTGTATTTGAAGTTCATGAACAAAACCGACATCTGCACAACAATGGACAAATCTAGCAAATGAGAAAGTGAAACTAGGAGAATTTAAATTTTTCAACCCACCTGAAACTGTCCCATATTTTGTACTGTAATGCCAATAAGGGAAGAAATTTTCCTTTTTCTGTAGCCTAAAGAAAAGTCACTGAAAGTATCCTTACGATTTCTTAGACTCAAACTAACGAGATCAAGTTGTCTGTTACGCTTGATTCTCTAAATAAATGATAAACAGCGTCGTTACATTCAAAATGTTTTTCATAATGTTGCTGTAAAATAATTACAGATGATTTTTTTCAAATTCCTGGGAAAAATGATGAATAAAGCATTTGAGCGCATTGTCTGGTAGCAACACAAACAAGACAAGACTTGCCTCACGTTCTGTCAAAAAATTATTAACGAAGGAAACATTCCTAAGATAAGAAGTAATGCACTGAAATAGCTTAAGTTCAGCAAAGAATAGTTAAAGAATCCATAGTTAATAATAAAAGACTGCCCCGCTGACATTTGATAAACCATCTCACTATTATGCTCCTCAAAATCAGACTTTAAGAAGTAGTATCTATGTTAGGAGAATTCCAATTTTTTGTAATTTGACTCTATACTTCCTTGAAAGATTGGATCATCATCATAGATCCAATAACTATTATAGTGTTACCAGGCATTCAGCTGCATATTCCAGCCAAAAACTTCTCTCGAGAGGCTTTGGTAATCTTTTGAAGATCCATATCGAGATATAATGTTGAGACTCCAAGCTCACTAGCAGTAACTCAAGCTACGATAACGTTAACGCTATTGAAAGAAGCTGTTATCAATCAGAAAAGGTAAAATTTGGTGCCTGACACAGATGAAGTCTCATTAACGCAATACTGTGCAGTACGCCTGATGAGGTTGAAATCCAATCACCTCGCGGCCGCTGCATCAGCTACAATCCTGTTCTTTCAGTTTCACAGAAACCCCCCAAGAGCCCGATAATATCCGTTATTCTAAAACTTAAAAAAAATTAGTTAAAACCTAAATGATTCCTCCAGGCTAGTGCAGCAGCGAAGTCATCTTGCACCCGTGTATGTACAAGCATGTTAATGCCATGAATGTATACATACTTCTAGATAGGATCACACCACACTAAGCAAAAATCGCCTCAAGCAGTAAGCCTTTGTTAAATACAGGGTGGAAACACAGACCATAATTTTTTTCTCATACTATGGGAGACGGACTCAGCACATTCATTGTTCTCGTCAAGCTGCTGACGGTGACTCAATTGTCGTTGGTGGACTGGATTTTCAGGATTTCCAGTGTAAAGAAAACGTGGAAGGTGGAATAGGCGATTCGTCCAGTAATCTCGTGCCTTCCTAATTAATAAAAAAATACACCATTATACCAAGAAATATTCTAAACATGTTGTAAATACACTTTGAAGAGCATTCTGAAGAAACATGTATCGTGAAAGACTTCCGGAAATTCTGTAAGAATATACGTAGCTGAAAATTCATTTACATTACTGTAAATTGATGTATCATAAAATGTAAATAGCTGAATAACCATTTTCAAGATTCTTCATGGATTATAATAAAGTATGGTCAATGAAGATGCTCAAGAACTGTTTGAGCTCTCATCAAAGTAAATATGTTGTGAAACGAAAGTTGTTGAAGTGTATGCGTTGGAAATATTCATGACAGCCCAGAGCCCCTAGTGAGACCACACTACACCTTGCCATAGTGTAACTCTTGACTCGAAAACTGGACATTTCTCTTACGAATTGTATATTGCACAATGTAAATGTCTTTTTTATTTGAATATGAACTATATTTAAGGTCTCGACAGGGTTTCACTCTGTAAATGAATTAAATATATTTTCTTAACACGGTATTAGGAGCTTTTAATTGTACAGGTATGTCATATTTATCCATCATAGTGGCTTCCTCTTGCTTGAATGCAACATTAACCTTTCCTAAAAAATATGCTTTCATGGACCCAGGGAATGCTTTCTTGACCTCTATTATTTTTTGCAAACATCGATATGAATATCAAATATTATCGAATATAATCGAAGACACTGTTAATGGTCTTGTTCTTAGGGGTCATACTGGATGCGAATCTTATGTCATGCAGATCATCAAGGACACGTCACATCGGTCTCATAGGGTGTTAAGATATTTGATAAGGTTAAGCATTACGTGCACCATTAACCGTAGATTCCCATCCTTCCTACGGGATATTTATGGTCGTTGGTACGTTAAGCACAGGCTTGGCGCACAAGTATTAATTTCATGTTGATGTTGGGTGAATTGGTGTCATTCGATGCACGTCCTGTGCCCATGACACACCCGCACGCGATGGGAGCAGTACAGGGGCAGCGACCGAGCGTCGCCTTACATCCCTGGCTCGGGCTTTGTCAAGACGGCACCAAGAGAACACATTTGATGCTGTCCGTTACAGGGCGTGCGCTGACCCGCTATTTCGGTTCACTTCAAATGAAGCTCACGCGCGGAGACCAAACTCACTCCTCTCATGAAGGACTTGTAAGCTCTCAGGACCCATTTTATTATTTTTTGTTAATGAATAGGGTTCCAATGGGGCAAAAGACATTCAGATACAGATCAGGTGCACAAATCCATCTGAGCGATGTGGTTTTAAACGGAAAGTTAACAGAGGATGCAAATGAGACGGAAGGTGTTCTTTTAAAAAGTAAGTTAGCATTTCATTCAAGCTTAAGTGATGTTGCTTTGTACAAAAGTTAACGTATGCTTCTTGGAATTGTGATATTTTCTCTATGTTAATTAGTCATTATTGCAATGTATTGACATATATGTTTCTTTTTATTGTGTGGTAGTTGAGAGTTTTACCCATTTCATACGACCTAAAATAGACAAGTGCAAGGTAAATATTTACCGCTGATAAAATAGTCGTCAGGGCTGTAGGTTTGCAGCAAGACGCTCGTAATTCCCCTGAGAGCCAGTTAGACTGGCGCATACCGACGCATTAGGCACACCCCGTAGTCAGAAATACTTTTCAGTTGGACCCTCGGAGACTCAGACAATTCGTGCATGTGTAAAGTTATTGCTTATCATTGGTACATACATTTTTTCAAATCTTCAAGTGAGGTTAGGCAAGATCCTCTGTACATTTCTGCGAGATGAGCGGCACCAGAAATTGTTGCGACGTAAGCTCATTTAGCTGAGAGATGTTTGAGGTAATACTAAAGACATAGTGAAATATAATTTCAAGTAAGAGAATTGTCTGCTTGTTTCATACAAATACAAAGAAATTGAGTAACACTACTCCTTCTCCGTCTCCACTCCTCAGGAATATGAAGGTCTTCCAGCATGGTTTTCTGTTGAGGTCCGATGCAGTAAGACACACACAGTATATCTACATTGTATCCTCTCTTATGAGTTTAGCACTATGCCATTTAGCAGCAGAAAGATATTCCTCATAACTCGCTTCGTATTTCGTCAAATCAATTAGTGCAAGTTTCTTATTTTTAGCTTTTCTCGGAGGTAAAACATTCATTATTTCCCAGAAAGGGAGAGCAGCCCTGGAAACACATATTTATTTAAATATGATTTGTTAAAAATTACAGTAAAAAAATACTCACATAATCATTTATTGTTGTGTCGTCAGTGCTTAGCAAGCAAATTCCTTGAAAGCTCTTCTGTGGTTAGGGCACATCGTTGAATTTGCCTCTAGCTCTGGTTGAGGTGTGCGTAAACTTGTTGAGGTTATACGGGCTTATATAGACTATACTCAGATTATACAGGGTGCGGCAACATAACTTCCTTTTTCAAAAGAAAATGCATTTAAAAAAGGAAGTTATGCTGCTCCACCCTGTAGTTGTCTTCAGAATAGTCAGACCATTTTTCAATGTGATGAAAATAATAATTTCCTGATGAGGCTTAAAAAAATTAAACACTGAATGAGTGTTAAAATTTCAATATAAATTGGATCCGATACATTCGGCCTCTGTAGATCAACGAAATTTCTTGTGCAAAACATTTAAAATTAGCAGTGTTGTATGAATAAAATCAGCTCTCTATAATTATATATCATGTAATATAAATTAATTTTTTTCGTGAATGAAGTATGCATGTAATATAAAAGTCATTTAAATTATAGTAATAAACAGTTGTCATTTGCTGTTTTTCTTAGATGATATTGCTGACTTTAAATCGTCAGTCACGTATGAGGTTGTGCGCTGCAACTTTTATTTAAATATTTACAATGCTTCTAAACTCGTAATGGTAAAATAATTCATCATCAACGAACTCCTTGGTGTGCAATTACTAACAGGAGGTGCAAAACTATCAGCAAACACCTGACTGGGATGCATGCATCGTTGCATTCTACAGGATGGGGTATAATTCCTCTTACATGTTTTCGAATCAATTTAAATCAATATTATTTTGCAAATATTTCCCAGAGTAATCTTATAAAATTAATCCGCAAGGAGAAACCTGGTGTTTTTGAGAACAATTAACCATTAACTATTTGTAATTTCTGTAGAATTGATGCAAATGTTCATTATGGAAGAGCATGAAAAAGGATCGAGTCCATACGAAATGTTAAGACTAGGGAGAAACCTCAAAATCAATAGAATGTTGATAAGAAACATCAAAGTCAACAGAATGTTAATAAAAACTGATCTACTGCTTGCCAGAATATCAATGTTCTACACTTAAAATTCAATACATGATGGGAGAGAATACCCATAAAAGTAGTTCGTGTGGCCATCAAAGACTTTCCTAAAAGACTTCGGGAAGTAGTGAGGGTAAAAGAGAAGTATTTTTAATATTTTTTAGTCGTAGGTTAGGAAATTATTTACTATTTGTTGAATTCAAAGTCTGAAATAAATGCATTTTTTCAAGAAAAAATTGATTTTAATTTGTAACAGTATTTATGCCTCACCCTGTACTATACTGGCTGCCGATTAACCCATGATTGCACTGTTATGTGGGTTTAAACCTCATAATATTTAATGACTATAAAAATAGAAGATTTTGCTCAAAACTGTCCACGTAAGAATCAGTGTTCTACCAGCTGATCTTCGTGTTCCTCTAATGATAATTTTGCAGTCATTTGCTTTTGCTAAGCAGTGCATTTGTATTCGAGTAGAACATCAGTGTCACAGGTACGCAGAACTATCTGATAAACAGTAGCATTAACTAATCTGTTCTTATTCTTCGATATTTTCAGAGTTATGTGCAAATGCAGCAAAATAAAAGTATCAAAAAGTTGTAATTGGAGTTGCTTTACCTACACTTGGAGTTAACATATGTGAGAAGGATATAAAATTAAAAATGATAACTAGTATATGTATCACTAGTTACTATGAGTGAGCAAATTTGTCATACAAGCTCTCAACCATGTCAATTTAGGAAGTGAAACTCTAGCAAAGTAAACGAGCGAGACGATGGAAGTCCAAGTTATCAATTAACGAACTGCATTCGATATATAATGACGATTTACTGATACCGACATAACGAATTTAAAGAGATATTTATCAGTGTATTTAGATTGATTCAGTGATTCACCAACGTATTGAAGTTCTCTTAGACGTTTGTCCCAAAGTATGGCTAGCATATATTTTTAAGTGTCAATACGCTCAACTAATAATATATATTACAGATTTATTAGAAAATCAAGCAGAGTAGGATCTTTGTACAATAACACAATATACCTCATCTCTCATCCATGTACAGAGAGAACAGCAGTCGAAGATAAATTTGATCATTCAAGCAGACGACAGCAAAGCTACCCAGCAATCATACACATCTGCCTTTTTGGACAAGAATTCCGACAGGAAACATGAGCAGGCATCTTCAGGCTGGCTTGGCAGCTCTTACTGGTTCACTCCTACCACAGCATGGATCCCAAACATCTCTTGTATGAAAACATCTGTGCATATATTCCCATGACAGTTATTTTAAAGATGTACCAGCCAACTAACACTTTTCGCTCATTTCCTCCCAAGCTTACATTCGTGGGACCTCTACTGACTGGTATACCTTTGTCACCTAAATTTTCTCTTACTTTAGTCAAATATCTGTCTGGCCCTCAGTCAATGTCGAACACTGCTCCCTCTTGTCATTAGCTTCATTTTTCTTTAAAAACCCATAATAATTTCTTCTACATGTTCAAAAATCTTTACATAACAATTTATCTATAAGACCACATAGAACACATTACTTTCCTCATCAGTCATTTTTCATTCCACTATCTTACTCCACCAGCTCATCATTCAATGAAATATTCAATTCTTCAACATTTATATGCGCATAACCCCTCAGTTTATGCAGATGAATGTTTACTGTTAGATTCTGTTGGTACACTCCCTTCAAAATAAGCCTCAAATTGTAGTAACATGAGTATGTTCCACAAGGCGATAGCTGTTTATGCTGTCCCAACTTTAAAAATAATTGATACGCACTAGAAGTGTACCATCAACTTCACTGTTGTAGGTTCTTTAGGAAACCCTCTACAGTTTTCTATGTAACAATTTTATTCAAGGTTCATCAATCAGAAACAACACACAGACCTCTCTCATCTCTATCTGCGTGGGAAATATGTGCTTTTTTACAGATATTTTTTCTGATATTCATATTAGCATACCTCTGCATTCACCAACCTTTAAACTTTTTATACAATCCATCACCTTCCACGCGACCTGGATCAACTTTGTTGATATTGATTCTTCTTGAGAACTGTGAAAACACAGCTCACATATTTTTCTTCTTCTGGACACTTTTCACACACTAGCTGAATTGCAAACACCTAAATTCACACATTCCATGCTTTGTCTACAATCACACTGTTTCTCTATAATACTTTTTGTATTATTTCTAATGTGGGCTTGTGCACTCTTTCATAAACGTAATTAACTACAAACAACTAATTCACTCCTGTCGAACAATTTCCTCCATGTCTATCCTTTTAACTCTTGCTCTGAAGGATATAGCACACTACATCACACAACCTATGCTAATCCTGCAACAGTTAAACATCACACGATATCACCAAGCAATGCAGCACTATCACACCTTTTTTTTAAACCCACTTGTACAAGTACCTGATGCCTTTCGTGGCGTAATTTCCTCCATTACCACACCTACCTCATTTCTAGACTGTCCGTGAAGATTAATGACAGTAGGTGTGACTGTTACTCGCCTTCCTTCCATCTTAGTTCATCCCTATCCTGCTGCCTGTGCGTGATTGGTATCTGACAGCATGGAACTTGGATAGCAACTCATGAATGGGCCACTCAACTCATTTGTGTTACCGTATTTTATTTTATTTTATTATATTCTAGCTATTGCCCCCTCAATGGACCAACTCACTCAGGATTGGCTAACAGATTTGTCTTCTCAATAGAAAACTGGTGAATATTCCCCGCCGATATGACCTCGTTCGATCTTATTTGTCTCACCAGCCTGGTTACTTAGTTCATAACCAGCATCCCCATGTTGTTTTCCTTCAATTTTATTCTATTCTATAGCTTACAGCACGATTCCCTGTCCTTTAATAATTTTGCTATTGATGCTACACTCACATTCTGTATATTTTTTTGCATTTTGTACCAATATTTTCACTTTCATTTTCTTCCCTCGATTTCTTTTAATTTTTTCCTATCTTTCATTGATGATGATTTCTTAAATCTCTCAACTTTAGTTCTATCATTGTCATCCCTTCTCTCAACAATTTATTGATATTTTTTCTTTTTAGTAGACTAACATGCATCACAGTAACTCTACTTTTATATTGTTCTCGTTTTTTCAATTTTCTTTTAAGCTACGCCACATAGACGGAAAATACCCTGTGGACATAGTTGTGTTTTATGATAATTCTTGTTTCATGGAACTGAACAACTATCTTGCCTCATAAGCATTTGTTCCTTCGGTTATTTTCGTGGATAATTTGTTTATCATTCTTTTCAATGGATAACTAAACAAAGAGAGCCCTTTTTCCCCACACATGCATATATAACGAACTACTAGGTCATTCCACCTTTTTAATTATGCACGCTATTAGTGTACGTTATTAATAAATCAAACATTTAGACCAATTTACACCAATGTAGTCCTTTCTTTCTCTCCCTCTTTACCTCTCCACCCATCTACCTCCCCACCTCCCTACATTTCAACCTCTACCTCTCCACCCCTCTACCTCCCCACCTCCCTACATTTCAACCTCTTTACCTCTCTCTCGGTATTCTAGAACAAACCGTTTTGAACAACCAACATATACACTATGCGGACTTCCAACAGGTTCTATTCACTCATGTTCGAATAAATGATCCATTTTGAAAATAACGATGGAAAACCAAATGATCAATATTTGCATAATATGCAAACCTAATTTTATCGATTGTACTGTCTCATGATTCGCGTAGATTAACGTATGTGTAGTCAAACTGCATGCCATATAATATTTTGTAATCGAATAGCTGTCTCACACTTTTTGGTCCGCTACTTAAATCTAAATAGACTTCCCTGCCCATTGTCCCGTATGGAATTTTTTTAATTTTTTTCATTAACTTTACGTACATTTTCATTTTGGAGCAAATATATAAGTTCAACATAAATTCTTTTTCTTCTAATTCAAATCAAATTACACCTTGAATCGCTAGATTTTTCAAAGAACTTTCCCTGCATAGTACAAATATGTACTGATTAATATCTCGATGCTTCGTAGTGCAGGATTTCACGATAATACGCCACATATTTTTTTTTACACGCAAACCAGTGATACACGCCCTCGAACACACAAACCCTTTTGACTATTTGTTCGAATTATTTTCTTTAGGTTTGCAACAAGTAGGGCAAAATATTTCTGATATAGTCTTCAACAAAATAAATATCTAGGTCTTAAAGATTTAAATGTGAATCATGTTGAATGTCATCGTTAGGATATTCATATGGGTCAAAGCTAAAAAACTTATTTGTGTTCTTTTAGGAATGTCAAGTATTTGCATGCGTGGTCTGTGTAGTTCGTTATGTCAACGATGCCAAGGAGCGTAACTTCACTTTTATTGTTGTTTTGTAGTATTCATTTTTAATATTTGAACGCCCGTTCAACACTTTGATTATGTGTTGGTACATATGTATACGACTAGGTATATTATTTGAACCGCCAATTTGAACGACCGTAGGCAACCATGTTTTTACTCTATTCAAGTTTGATGATCTGCCATTCAAAAGGAGAATCATAAATGAATTTCCAGATGTCCTAGTCATAACTTAGAATTGAGTGAATATTAATGCTAATTTTGGGTGCAATAACGTCCTAATAGAACAATCGTTATCATCACCAATGTAACACTGAGATTGAAGACCACACGAGCTTGTTCCGGTGGTATCAGCTTAAGACGTGAAGTGTCTGACGTTAAGGGAATGTAAAAAATTGTGTGTGGTCGGATGTGCACCGCACGACAGGGAGAAGGGGGAGCCACGAGGGAGTTGGAATAGCAGGGAGATAGGGATCGGGTGTGCGGGGAGGTGGTGCAAAACTAGGTTATTGAAGACTAGAACCCTTAGTCTAGCTTGTGTGGTGCCAGCCCTTGCAACAGTCGCCTCCTCTGTGTGTGGGTCGCATGAAGCTACGCTCCTCTTCTCCGCGTGTTGCTTGATCACGCCGTCCCTTTTGTTGTTTCTCTATTGTGCTTCTTATTCCATCGTCTTCCGAAGTGAACTTATAGCCACCTATTACTTCAAATTCATCGGTGTTAAAAAGTTAGCAAGGTGAGTGCGTGAGTAAAATTTGGAAAATGCCACATGTGCCTTGAAGTGACGCCGAGCTGTTTGTGTTGCTGGAGGAAGGTATATAATATAATATTCTCTAGTTCATACTTAAAAAGGGGTACCAAACCCGAAAATTGTACAATTTTCTTCGGTCGGATTGTTGAATTACACGTATTTTCTTACGTCTCCAAAGTCACTTTTAAAACAAAATTTATGTGTGTTAAGCCGGGTGATATAGAGATAAAATATTTATTTTTTGATGAGAACTTTTCATAGCCATCGAAGGTAAGTGGTATGCAATTTTTCTAGCAACTTTACTGTTTAAAACTGTATTAATAGCCAAAAGTCTTCGAATGTCCAGCTGTGTCAAGGCTGATTCTGAGTTGAGAGGGCTCACATGTCTTTCGTTTTAACTGTCTTCGATATAATTATTTAAGCCACACTGTTTCTAGTACGTAGTTATTTGTGCCCTCCCTCGTTACAGGCCTACTGTTAGAGGCACAAGTGCATATGACTTGACACTTGCAATGGGAAATTGAGTCTCAGTTTGTGCTTTTTAAAGATGATGAATGGCGGCACTGCTAAGCAGGTCAAGTGGAGGATCTTTCTGCATCGTCATTCCTGATGAAGAAAAAATTCTTTGGGTGTCATTTCAGAGATTTATGTTTTTTTAGATAAGGTCTGCTACGCTTTTCTTAAGTCACGACGGGTTCAGCATTTGGACCAAACGCATGAATGCTATTTTTAGGTAGGACAAATAACATCATAAGTGGTGGTAAAATTTGTACATAGATATTATTACACATGAAATTATCACATGACCAAAATTATTTGAAAATTGTAGGAAGTTATGCATACATATATAAATTCTCCTACGAATAGCAGAGTAAGAGGTTTAATGTAAGTAAGAGGGCAGCCACCGTAGTCGAGTGGTCTGCGACCCGTGTTCTGTATCGGGTCTCTGCTTGTGCAGAAAGACTGCGTGCGGGTTCGAAACCCGGCAATGTATACGAGCTATTTCTCGTTTCACGCCGTGAGCTCGCACTTATCGGTAGGACCTCAACTCATCGCCCATGGACACATCCCAGGATCGTCGCATGGAGCTCACCATCATCCTTACTCTAAGAATGTTAACCTTAAGAATTTGAAAAACCAATGTACTAAAATGTCTATGTACTGTGTACTTGATTGGAAATAAAGATTGTTTGTTTGTTTGTTTAATGTTTTTGCTGGCGATTCATGCATCTTGATCCACAAATACTTCCAACCCTACAGAAAACTTTGAAAATGCTTGGCCTGATAATCATTCATAAGATATTATTTTGCTGCCAAAGAAGGGTGCTGTCGACAATATGATCAGCACTTGTTTTTGTATTTCGTAGAAAAAACTTCGTGAATTTCACTCTCTTCTACTACCCTAGAGTGGATAACTATCTTGAATGAAGCATTGAAGTTCCCACTATCGAGGGGCTGTTATTCCAGAACTCTCGACGATTTGGAGGCCCATACATCTGGGACTTTTGTGTCTAACAGGCAGAAAATATAAATTGAATGATAAAAGCTAATTACAAAGTCCAAAGCATTAACATTGTGTTCACAGTTCCTCAGAAGATATGCTATTTTTTATGTTGAGGATATCCTGCAATTATTTTAATGAGTGAGGATACTTTTGACAGTGGAGAGCTCAGATTCAGAATTCTATCATCTCTCTCCAGCTTCTGCATCATATCTTCGGTGTGCTTTAATTTGATGCATACTTATACTATCAGTAATTTACTAAAGAATCTTAGAATTCATCTAAATTTTCATTCTCTTTAGTGACTTTTATTACAGTTACTTGCCGATTTTTCTCGAAGAATTGAAGTATCCACACAGGAAAGAAACTGCACGAATAAAATACAACCTTGGAACATGCAGGAAAATATGTTGAGAGAGAAGTTAAACCAAAAAAAATATGTACCGGTGGGCTTTTTGTTACCTAGTGCTTGATGATCGAAGGCGAGAGTGGAGAATCAGTGGAAAAATTGAGATCAGTCTTGAGGTAAAACTGCAAAATCACTGATACTTTAACCATATGCACACATATTTTGACCATATGCAGCATGTTATTTCCGAGGACAAGAAGAGTGGAGTGCGTAGTGCAGTGGAAGGAGTGCCGAAGAGATGATCCTACTAGGGGCAGGCACAGAGTGGGCTCGCCAGGTCAGGTCGCATGCTGTAACGGTACCCACCAACCGTTTGCCTTTGCTGGCCCTCCTCCACACTCGGCGAGGGCCATCATTCGCTGCCCATATTCATGTTGTCATGTTTTTTCCGATTGGTGTTTTACTCCTATGTGAGTCTTACACCATTAGTATGTGCTATCATTTAGAGCTCTTCAAACGTAGTTTCGTATGGTATCAAATACTTTCGGCTTTTCCACATGCTGCTTGCTCTCCGATGACCGTATTTTCATGTTTATAAACTGTTTTTTCAGTGTCACTGAAGTGCAAACTTGAGCTGACGGTATTAACTGAAGTTCCTAACTGAATTTGACAGTTTTATTCCATGTTTAAACGTATATTTGAAAACAGGTATAATATGCATTTCAAAGTCAAGTGCAACATTGACTGCAAACTATCACTTAGTGCATAAAATATATAAATGTACGGCTAGGCAAATGAGAGTGACATTGTAGAGTCCTGCGTGTTCAATTCGAGACAACGCTTTTCAATAATGTAATACAATATAATGCAAAAACTTCTGATTTGAAAACCCGAGTGACGGGAAACATTGCAAAAATATAGATATTACCTTCCTTATTATAGTATATGCCGCTTTCTTAATCATTATACTAATATTTTCTTGCAGTCTAGATGGACATTTTTCTAATTGATAGCACCACAAATTCTCTACTCTAAATATTTTTGTTCCACCTGTCCATAAATATTACCCCTTGGTTTCAGTTTGTGAACTTCAAATACACTTGTTTGTGAGCTTTTTTCACATTCAAACGGGGCATAACCTCTCAAGGAACGAAGTATGTTAGCGATCGAATAGTGACACTTGGGTAATCCTGCACCGGCATGAGCTAAGAATGCAGCATTGCTGATGCCTCCAAGTGAGACCTTAGGACCACATGTAGCAGTATTGTTTTTGCCGTCATCATTAAGGTGCATTTTGGGTTTCATCACATCTTGATAAGAGTAGAGTACGAATGAAATTTTACATCTTAACAATTCAGGAAGCTGCAATTTCTACGGGCCAAGAAGATATACCGAGAACAGGTTAATCTTAAAAAACAGTTGTATATAGTTACTTCTCCGTTGTCATAAGAAGTGTGAAAATAATTTTTTAGTAGAGTCCAAAATTATAAATTGGATTTTATAATTTGAGTCTCGGCTGTCTAAGTAAATATTGGAAGAGGAAACAAGCTACTTTTAGCACTAAATCTGGCCAATCATTGGCTTTCCGTGAACCGTATCAGCAAAGCTAGATTTGAATTTAGCCCATTTCTTGATGAATTTTTATTTTGATTACGAAGCAAAAACATTTCTCACCATAATATGGATTTCAGTCTATCCATTATGAAATTAAGTCAGTAGTCGGGGCAGTAAGATTAATGCAAAACCAATTAAAACGGGACAGGTGACCCGGTGTTTATTATCCGCACGCGCATTATTTAATTACATCGCTTTGAAGCCCTGTTTCTAACGACTGTGTTTGATTCATTTTTATTCGAGTGTTTGCATTATTTTCATTTTTTCGAAAACAGCGTTACTATCACACGTGAGCGCGATTTCATTTTATTTATCATATCATATATATCTGTACATCTAAAAACTCGGCATTCAAATGTTATCAATGATTAATTTTAATACTCCTTTTCTTTTACATATTCACACACGGATTTCTTCTTCTTGCGTCTCCATAATTTTTTTCTCACATAATTCTTTCGTAATGAACTGTTACTACCAATTATTAAATAATTTAACCAAACACATACTGTATCCCTATCGGATATTGGCCTTAGAGTACAATAATTAAACACTTTTTACATTCATAGACTCAATTTCGGATTAATTCGCTCATTTTATTCTCAAATAAACTTCATTGTTTTACATTTTGATTACTGGAGATCTAGGTGTTAAAACAACTTCAATTAAACCTTGAATCTCCGTAGAAGCTCTTTAGCCAAAGAATTAGAGCTGTTTTGGAGTCAGTCAGACACACATTGCAGTCTCCTGGCTGCGGTCCTGCAAGTTCCGCACAGCGACCGCAGTTAAGCGTCGACATTCCTGCTGGTCCGCGTCAGCTTCTGTAGGGGCATGTGCCAGCAGGGCCCTCAGTGTGGTTGTGGGCACCCAGAAACGCTAATCCATTGGTCAGGCTTTTTAATATCGTATGGTTAATCAACCAACGAGGAAATGGATCAGCATTTGACCAACTGACTCAAATTCTTTCGTGGCCAAGAAACCTTCTTCGAAATCACATTGCAGGTTTGAGATTGTTAGCGGGGGTCAATTTAAGCAACATTTGACTGTTTTCGTTTCATTCACCATGGGTGTACGGATAGCCATTCTTATGAAGTACAAATTATTTTGGTGGTGCCAAATTACATATTTCTTCACTAAAAGATTGCACATCCATTTGTATACTGATATAATAACCCACTAAATTAGTGTAAATTGTACTCGTTGACATCTATAGTGCATAGAAAAATATCACAACATGCATTTGATATGTGTTGTGACACATGATATTATTTTGCTTAGAAAACAATATGAAAAGTGTTCATTTTATGTTCATAGGTCAATCGTCCTCCACGTATGTAATTATGGGCTGTGTATGTGTGTAATTATGAGATATGTTTAATTTAAGAAACGATACAGAGTATTAATTTTTTGGCCAATTCTATCGCTTCGGGCGAGGACATATGGTGAATTATTTTGGTGTAGGAGAAAAGTTATAACTGTCGTGCCAGCAGTGTACCATGATAACTTAAGTCCACCTAACCAACAGTTAAAGTGTGTCATTCCTTCAGAAGCGTTAGCTGGAGAATAATTCACTATTAAGAAACTTCGCTATCTCATCTTCTCGCCTCAGAAAGGAGGCCAATGATGAAGTTTTAGTTTTATTTACGGCTTAAAATACAGACAGGAGTGAGAGTTCAGTGGTCTACGATTGGGCTTCCAGAAGCGCATGGAATGAAGCCTCTGTCGTGGCCGACGACTCCGAACATGCTAACCACTATACTCGTGAGAGAAAATTAATTTACGGAAAAGACTGAAAATCTCGCATGATAAGGAACTCCTGTTGCTCGGTAACAGCTCACTCACATTATAGGTACATCCGGACTGAGCGAGTCTCCGGTATTGAGGTCAGGCAGTCAAAGAAAACGGATGATAAATAATGGAATGGAGAACATAAAACTCAAGAATTTTAGTCAGCGACGACGTGACTCCCTCTTTGGAATTGTGAGGTGTCATGCACACACTAACGTAACTTGTATGTAAGGATAAATGACCAGTGTCATCATAATTATGAAGGTCATCTAAATTATAGTTCATGATCATATTACAATAATTTTTCATCAACGTTGACAACATTAAAATATGTTACATTTTGACTCTGCCGTATAAATGTCGACCATCACCTCACCATGAATGTACTGCTGAGTAACCTCTTGCATCCTGGCTCTGAAACATGTTCAAAACGCTGTGATAAATTCAAAGTATGTACGTTGTAGCTTCCAAGTATAACTTGTTTTTTTTCTCTGATAAGTCTTAAGCTTCGCTCAACCTATTTTCTGAGAGACAATAATACTTTTAGAATGTTAACCTAACAGTTCAGTTTTCTGGGTTTCAAAGGCTTTGTGCTATATTGGAAATGTTCAAAGATATATTTATGTGTTATAATTAATGTTTAATGCTAACATAACTGTTACAAATATCATAGCAAGTTATATATCCATTGGTTATAAATAATCTGTCTAATAATCTATCATCTGTAGACAATAGACGAGTCAGTGTTCGTACAATCGAAAAACTTTTACTATTGCAAATTATTTCCTGACAAAATAAATCAGATTATTTAAGGAAGAAATATACCATTGCGCATCTTGAAATGCGAACTAATAATTGTCTGATCAATATTTTTTGGGCAAGAACTCTGTTGCATACGCCTCTCGTTGGTCAGGAGCAAATTTCTACACCGCAGAATATTTTAAAAATAATACGATTTTCTTGATCGTGCGTCAGTCGAAGATTGCATTCCGGTCATGAAATGCAGTCAAAGAATTAAAGTTTGTCATGGAATGGGGTTCAAAGTTTAATTATGTGTGTGGAGATATTCGTATTGAAATTACGTACCTAAATGGGACATTCGTGTGAGCCGTGGTGTTCCTGCACGAAAAGTCCGACTTTGTATCTTTTCCGTAGCTGGAAGTCTTGATACGAGGTCAACGGGTATCAGCTTTGTCCCCTTACGGATCTGATGTCAAGTATTCAAAAGAATGAGGACTTAAAATATTCACCAGAAAATCTGAATGAATCATAATATTGTTAGTCTACGTTCCTCTGATCGTTAAACTAGCTCGTTAATTACATAATAAAAGTTCTTATTCACGTTCATCATAGATTCACTACAGTACAATATTCAGTTCAGTTCATAGATTCAGTATTCAGTTCATCGTAGATTTTTAAGTATAGTTTTGGTAGACATCGAAAATTAAAGGAATTTTGATTCATTTGAAAATTAAGTGTTTCGCGTTCACTCCTATTGATTTCGATTAAACGAGGAGATATTTAGAATAGAATTTAAACTTAAGTATATTTTTCAGAAAAAAGGTGCAATATAAACACTGGGTGGAAGAAAGAGGTGACTGTTGCTTTCAAAGTCATGTGGGAGAATAGAACAAGATAGTTTCTGTCACCAAAAAATGTTTGACAAGGATAATATTTTGGAGAAATTCTCAGTTCAGTACGTTGATATTTGCTAAAATTAACTTTACTGGAGTGATTTCAACGTTTTAACGCAATTAGCATTTAAAAAACTCAGTAAAAATCCGGATCAATTATCTCCACTGAATCCTCATACGGATAAATCAGTGCTAGCAGCCTACAATATGGGCGATATAAATTAATAATATTTATAGTCGGTAGTGATCCCAATTGAAAGAGGCACAGCTCAAATGGACAACATAGAATTGTCCAGAACCGTACGAATTGCCAATAATGTGTTCACATTTCGACTATTTAGTTTTAGAACTCTCTAGTGACTCATTAGGAAAAACATTGTCGGATCGTTTGGGATCCGTTTTATTGTTCATTGAAATATTTTGGTTGAATGATTCAAATGTATGTAATGGATTGGGTAATTCACGGACGTTGAATTCCGTGAATCGTAAAAAGAGCAACGCACAGGCCGAATGATGACAACATTTTGTGAAGTAAGCTGCGTATAGAATCATGATAAGAATATGTTCAACATAATTTTGAGGTGAAGGTACCTTATGTAAATTAAATTCATGATAGAATTATAGTAGAAATTATAGCTCTGTCAAATTTTTAGTAGAGTGGAAAAAACTGATAAAATCTTATAAGGTGTTGTTGCTTAAGAAGATGTCAACTCGCTGCAATTACGCCGGACAAATTCATCAACTCTAAGGGAATTTGAATCACATTTGCGCTATCAACGATCAGTTTGACTCTTTTGCATTAACAACCTAAGTTGCGTGTTTTATATTCTCCTAAATTACGTTCGTTCCTTTTAGAAACGTCCATACTGTAATTCTTATTAATACATAAGCGTGTTTCATTTATGCTAAGGCTACTTGAGCCAGATTCTATCTTCACAGGCAAATTATTTCTTTAATCCAAAACACTCCTCTATTCCTCCATTTATACACCAAAGTTGACAAGAACAAAAGCATCCAAGTGCTCGAAGGGTCAAAACATCCAGTCATTGGAAATTTGACTCAACTACGTACTAATGTGGCCCATCATTGTTGACTTGTGCTTCACAGCTTGCACTAGTAGTTTGTATCGTTGAAAACCGCGTAAAATATTTACATATCAAAAAATACACGTAATTCAAAGGCATTACTCCCCCACAAGTAAGAAGACGAACTATTTTTATGTATATTCATTGATTTGTCTATCACTACAAGCTTAATCTAACTTAACCCAACTTAACTTAAACTCAACAAGCTTTTTCCGAAGATGAAGTAAGTGTGTACCTCTTAGATATGTATGCTCGTGTGATGTCATCAGAGTGATTGCTGAAAACTCCCCAATCTTATTTGGAATGGAAGACGTTGTACATTTTTCCATGTAATTGTCGACATGCTCTGATAATCGTTAAAATCGATAATTTACAAAATACTAAAATTATTTCGTCCAAGAACAGATCATGTCTAATTGCAATTGATTTCTTAGTTCAACAATGAACAAATGATAAAAAGAATAGGTTTTTCAATTATTACGTTGCACACATCATAGTCTATATTTATCTATTATTCAATTAAAATGATCTTTTACTAGAATATTCCAATTACTTACAGAGAGTAACTGATGCGTTGATAACAGGCTTTTCCTAGAATTGGAGCTATCCTGTGTAAACATTAGAGAAATCATTGTACAGAAATAACACGTAAACTTTACAAATTATATTCGCTTTATATGAGAAAAGAGTTACACCTCATGGATATCATTGTTCAAATAATTCATTTCAATCACCAAAAAAATTTTAAGTCTCTAAAGTGGCAAATTTATTTCTAGCTATTTACAAACCCCTTTATAAACTCAGCACGCAAAGTGTTTAGACCAGCTTGATCAACCAGTCGTGGTGCACACCTACCTCTGATGACGATATTTATTCATCCTTCGAGTAATAATTACGATTATTCCAAATAATGACTGCACAAGCATGAATAGAAAAGTAATCTTAGTAACAGGGAAACCACATTGTCACCTACTACATGAAAAAGTTTAAAAGATATTAACGAGGAGGACAAAAGTCTAGGAAGGTAAATAGACTGCATGTCTTTACGCTAGTCGTTTATTACTTGAAATCATCTAATATACCAGAACTTAGTACAGGTGTGAGTTACGACCCACACCTGTGGGAGTTTCTGGTATATTAGATGATTGAGAAAGAAAAGTAAGCCGAAGAAAAGGAACTCCTAAAGGACCTTGTCCTAAACATTGTAACTCCAACCACAGGATGAGTAATACTGTTGCTCATGGTTTCGTGTGTGTATCGGTATCCAAGCCATAAGGATGGTAGGTATACTGTGTTAGTGGCAGCAGACCAATGCCTGTGACTAAGAAAGATCCTGTGTGTAGCACGGGCATTAATCTCAGAATTGCTAACGTGAGAGTAGTACATAGTACTCGATGCTTGTTTCCAAACAAGCATCCTGATGTTTTCTTCAAAAAGGTCATTGTAAGCGTTTAAAAAATCTCGAGGTCTCTTAGTTGTGCAAACCCATTACTATGAGATATGTATATCGATAACTGTACCGAGCATAACGTTCTAACTCTTCAGTGATCGATTGCTTGGAGATGCAATCGTGAGCCACTGATCGATATGTCATGTCGGCCAGGTGATTCACTCATGAGCACCGTGTTGTACAAACTTTCAGGACAGTCCATGGTTTGCGTAAGAAAATAAAACCTAGGCAGCTGTAAAAAATTGAAAACACATTTCTTCCGTGGAGCTCGTCCAATGAATTTTCCTTCTTATTCTAGGAAGAAAATCTGGCATCGCATGTACACAGAAAAAAATTCAGTCACTATTGAAATACTTCGTTTCGGAGCATTTTCATTGTATCAAACTGCCTTAATAAACTATAGCATTTAAATTGAGTTACTGTAATTCAGTTGTACCGCATGTTCGTACAATTTTATCACTGCTTGGAACCGCACATTGCACTAATTTTAAGGAGTTTATTGCATGTCAAAATTAACCGAATGACCATTTACCACAAAGTCAAAGTCATTACTTCTGCTCTGTTTCACCAGTTCGACCGTGTTGCTTTTTTCTTCTGGGAAACCAGAGCTGAGTCTGCGCTGGTGTAGCATGAGTCACTCCGGCAGCTAACATAACTCTATTGCAACGCTCTCTCCCTTCCGAATGTTATGAAAAAACGAAACTATTTGTCCCTCTTGTATACTTTTTGATTGCATGCTTGCATGCTTCAAAACAATGTTGAATAAAGTTACGCATATATTGTATTAAGATTCATTTATGAAATAACAGTTGGCAATACAGTAACAGCTGCAACGAAAGAACAGTCTCTTATGATAAAGCGCTTTATGTTAAAATATTTGCTTATGCAATAATTCCTCGTTATGTGGTACATATGTGTTCCTGAAACCCTTACAGCAAATCGAAATTACCGTATACCGAACCCATTATATCATGTAATAATAGGTTGTGTTACCGCACGTCAAAAGTCACCCCTACATACATGAAAATAATCAGCGTAAGTGTAAATTTGCCGGATAAAGAATTACCGTATAATGATGACTTACTAATAATAAAATAAATAGCAGCACATAATGATATATCTGTACGTATTGTGTTCAAATCCAGTAACAAATAAAAGGCAAGCTGTAATTAACATACACCCTGTAAAGGAATATCTGTTTAAATGAACATAACAGTCTATGATAATCGTTTTCTTGATGTAAAAAAAATTGTTTTTTATGGTTCTGAGTCTTTCGAAATAGAACAACCAGCGACTATTCATAAGCTCCCAATAGAAGCTGATTGTGAATTTCATTCTACTTCGCCACCAGTTGACATAACTGCTAGCATACAGCACACAAGTGGCATTTCATGTTATAAAAATAATAATGTGCAAAATCAGTAGTCTAAAATTCTTCAATAAGGAAAATGTGTACATTACGGGATAATCCATCGTTTCAAAAACGGGCTGATACCCAGCAGTGATGCAATTATTGATTTTTTTACACCTTAGTTTCGAAGAGATTTGTGCTCGCGTGTCGAGGTTCCACTCAGTGCCGCGACTAAAACGACTCGAGAGTAAAGCGGTCAAGGATGGCAGGTTGGTGGCACAGACGGGACATCGTCATGACGGGCTGGTGAGCGTGCGTCTGACGGGGCAATGCTATGACTGGCTTGTAGTGGTGCGTCTGATGGAGCCTTGCCTCTTCGAGCTTCATGCAACCTGAACAAACAGCCTGCAAGGATATTAACGTTAAAAACCTCCTGATCCAAACTGTACTATTTGGATTTGAGCCTTTTTGTTTCCTTAACCTGAGTATGGGAAACTACCATATCAATGATTGATTCTTTTTAAAACATTGAATTGTAGTTGTACGCTGAATACGCTGCTGAAATAAAAAAAAATTGTATGCTTGAGCAATCGCTTTGCAAAAATATCGATTGTGTCTGAAAAACCGCTTCATATATGTTACGCGCTAGCAAATATTTTGAAGATCAATGTTTAAAGTTATCATGCTCAGTTTTTCATAATCTGCGACGCTCAACACTGAAAAGGCGGATTATTTTGAATCCCATAATGCCCTAAAGAGTTGAATGAAAATTTTCGTAGTCGACATGAGACATAGTCTCACATACCTTGAAAACAGGTTTATCATTGTTAGTTGATTTTACCATCTTGATGTCACGTGTTAAACCATTGCTGGCCGTTTAAACCTCTCTTCCTATAATGTACTTTGAATCTTACGAATAATATCAATATAACGGAAAATGACATCGACAAAGAGGACTCGCAGGTGCAGCACAAGAGTCTTGAAATCAAGCTTCCCTGCTCTGACGATCGTTTGATGTTGTCTAGTTTGCCATGAGATTCCGACTCTAGACACTGTGTTTGCCTTGAAGATTTTATTTGCATGGTCACGTTCGCAAGCAAGATAAAACAGGTCGATTAAATGTGCGCCGATCTTGCTAATTGACAGGCGTTTTACTGCATACAGGAAATCGACACAAAATGTTGAGTATTATTAAATGTCATTACTAATATACCTCAGAAATGTTGTCAAAGTTAATATAACACTTATGGTGACAAAATAAGATTCATCTTTATAGAACATTTCTGTCTTAATATTTCTTATAATTAATTATAGATTCGTGTTTCTTCTTGTATTTGCCATACTTTTCAAAGTACATGTTCATTGATGCTGAACTTTCTCTAAATATTTAAACGATGGGGATGATATGAGCTTGATTTGAGTTGCATTCCATATCGCAGGATATTTATGAGTAGGGTTCAGACCTGGTACCGGTGATGTCAAGGTTTGAATACTGTGATGATTTAAATCAAGATGGATGTGCAACATGGGCATATTATGAGTTGGATGAAGAAATGACGAGCATCATTGTTTGAGTTAATTTATAGTGGACGCTTTTCTTGATAAAAGGAAAAACCAGTGTACACTGTAGATGGTATAAATATGAACGATTCGGGTTATGTGTCAACTTAATACGTCGAAGAAATAGTTTGCAATAATACTAAGACCTATGCAGACTTAAATTTTATTGTTTTAGAACATTTCTTGAATACGTTAATAGTTACAGACCAAAGCTGTACTAACCACGGCTATTAGTAACAACTTTTAGAAAATCCTAACTCTTGTACTGTTTTCTCAACTGTCCATACAATGCATATCCTCAGTATGAAGCGATATTTAGTTCAACTATCTCCGTATAAGAATGGCTTAAATGCGTGTAAAAAAAGTATTCTCCACCCATCATTTACGTTTCTTTGATTTAAGTTGAATGCTACGAGTTAAACATGATATGGAATATTTTATCAACGTCGTCCCACCGACAAGGATAAAAGTAAGTGTTCATTCAAGTCATCATAACAGAGTAGATTTTCATATCTATTCTATTCTAAAACAATTTGTTACCATCGAATTTTGAAAACGTTTGGAAAAAGACTCTTATTTCATAAAGCCATGATTCAGACATCCCATCTAATGTTATATCTAGATTACTGTTTTTACATTTGAATTAAAACTTTTGTAAATTACTGATACTCTGCCTTTGCTGAGTTTAATACAACGCTCAATAAGATAAAATCTTCACAAACTTTTAAAACATTTTATTCAATCTTCTAAAAATAATCCGTTGAAAAATGGGCTTGGCAGGTCGGGGATAAAGGCTAAAGACAGCGCTTGAAGTACTTGACACATTTATGAATGAGCTTCGTAGAACATCGAAAACTGGAATGATCGCAGCCCTCAAAATAATGAGTGCATATTAATCATCAGGGTTACAATTCCTTTGCATTCAAATTGTAGATGGTCTGCATGTTATTTTAAGAATTCCAATTTACACTAATTGTCGGATAAAGCTGGATCGATTCTGATCTTCAAATTGGTGCAAGTGTTTGTTATTCCATTTTTCTGCTTGTGAACTACACCTAATGTATAATTTGTTCAAGCAAGCGATTATATAATAAGCTTGCATTCAAAATGATAAAACGAATAATCCCAATTTTTTCTCATGATGAATTTTGATCGTTAGGACTTCAGATTACAATCAAAATTCGACGTTTCGGTTGTTAGGTGATTAGCTCGGATGAATGTATATAAATACCACCAAACGGTGGGACCGTCGTTCAAAACGGTAATGCATGTAAAGCTTCTGACATCGTAACACACCGAGTTTTTCTGGCTGATCAAACAGTAATGTGCCCTGTGTCTCAAACCGAGTTACCTAGTTGAACTTTAGCTACTGTGAGCCAGCTGAAGTATGTATAATAATCTACAGAAACTTTTACAATGAAGCAGGCTGTTTGAGAACAACCCCATAGAGGATTAGTATTTTTAATGAGGACAGTTAAAATTCAATGAACATAGAATCAGAGGTTCATTAGTTGGGGATCGTCAAATTGTCTCAGTAGAAGTTTTGAATTGTTATTTTATACATAGTAATTTATTGAGAGCAATATGTTCTGTCGAACAGTGTGTTCTAGAAATACTGTTCCAATAGTTTCTGGTGTGAAAGAGTAAATGTTTCTGGTGAATCAACTCCAAAAATTCTAAATGTTTCCAAAAAATAAGTTAATATTTTTAACTTGTATGTTTTATTCTCGTTATGAAGTAGTTCATTGCTTATTGGTCAGTTACCTCTCTCTAATGTCTTACTTTGATTAGTTCATGATAAACTATTTTAATTTTATTAGTGATTAAATTCTGCTAACACTAGCAGCCTCAGAACCGATATGATCGCAGGGGCAGGCTGAGATTTTATTTTGACTCGAAGCGTCCTCAGCTGATTACAGTTCGGTACAACATATCAATTTTTTTTCTAAAATTACCTTAATCTAAACAGATTTGTCGTAATCTGTCTATGCTATTTACCAGCAGTATTATTTAATTCAATCAAAATCATTTCAATCGTACTCTGCAGAGGCTGTTCTTAATTGCTATTGCTTATTTGAGACAACGATGGCAAGACATTTCTTGGACCATTATGCAATTATTGTTTTATTTCCGTCTATGTCTAGCATTGATTTTTATTTTTTGAATTACCTAGGTAAAGATTCAGATTTACATTTGATAAGATGAGGCACAATTAGAATGAAATTTAAAGTGCAATTCAACTCAAAGTGTTCATGAGTACTCAACTGTAACGTTTTCCCATGGGAAATTTGTTCACTAAAAGTTGTCATCTAAAACTTAAAAATATATTCTAATTCAAGATACTGCGTTATATGATGCAGAGTTAAATTTCAAATTTTTGTTTTAAAACTTTCGAGTTCGGCTTTACAAAAATTCACCAGCTTCTGTGTTATAGAGTCGTGAGGAACGATGGAAATGTCACGGGGGGAGGTCTTAGGGTGGTTGCCCTCTCGTCAAGCTGAAGGCCGGGGCTCCAGCGAAGGCTGTAGCCTCATTTTGTCAGCCATGTACCATAGAAACTAATTTTCTAAGTTAAAGTAGACAATGCCACATCAGTTTGTTTCTTTGACTGTGTGCTATAACATTTCAGATTCAATTGCCATGTAGCCAATACCTGACGTTTAATTTTTCACCGTGATTAGTTTGTTTTTAAAACTTTAGATTAACTTTTGCTAATTGCAATAATTCAAATTATTAAATCAAAACCAGTTCATTCTCTACAAAGCTCACTGAAGCGTTTTTCCCGGTACTGTAGGTCTCTGCTGAAAGATATTGAAGAGTTGATAAGTCCGTGGCTAGGTAAAACTTCTAATAAAAGCGGATAGTTCCCTCTCAACCTCATTGAAAACTTTTTATAATTCCTGAAAGATAATAGCTTAAGCCTTTGCTACCTATTTGAATATGATTTGTAAAATATAATAAATGCAATTCCTCACATGTTTTTGGTATAAAGAGGCTGAAAGTGGTGATGGAAGTTCAACTCACCGGGAATTTTAAAAATCAAGTTTAACTACGCCCCGAATTTGCTATTCATTCTCATCTAGAGCAGCCGGAGTACATGCCTTAGCGTGCACCAGTTCCTGTGGTGAGCACACATCGAGGTGACCTCGGTGCTTCCGCTGATTGTTAAATCGTAGCTCGTCGAGCGGCTGATCTCGAGCGACATGTGACATCAGATTACGGAGCGATTGGTTCCGACCAACGTAGGCCGTTCGCTCGGACCGTTCATCGAAACCGTTAAGCCTGCTGCAGCTTCTCTGATCGTGAGTTGTCTTATTGGAGTGTGGGTGTTCCGCTTCAAGGAACCACGATTTGGCGGCCAACATGAAATGACAACCCCAGTACAAACTTTGGCGAGTTTTCTAGCGTTAAATGATTGGTTAAAGACAGCGACTGGATACTGCACGATGTTCTCCTACCGTAAATTAAAGAAAATATGCAGTACTATTTAAAAATTGAAGGTTCTACAATTCTGATAGAAATCAATGTTTAAGGACTGTATTCGCTTTCAATCTTTGTGCGTTAAGTTTCCTTGATAAATTTGCTCTGGGGAAACTTCGATGCACCTTAAGTACTAATCTACATTACCGTTACCGGGTATGCCTCTAGAGTTTTATTTTAGATTTAGATTTTTATAAACAATTTGATAACTGTTTAATGCAATTACTCATATGGACATTGTTGCAGTCAGGTATTAGCAGCTAATTTTCCCAAAGACTACGATTATGGTAAAAAAAATTATGTTTAAGAGTGTAAATTATTTTGAAGACTATATCCAACACACAGCCAAACTACAATCAATGTTAATTTCGGATGGAAAGGAATAATTTCAGGTTTACCAAATCTCAAACCCAGAGATAATCAACAAACTAAATTGGAATTTCCAGAATCTCTAGCAACTTTACATATTTTCAGGCTCATCGAACTATACCTTTGAGCTCAAATAGGTAACGTTTTTCATGCACATTGAATTAAGGATTTATGTACTTTCTTCCATAAAAAACTGCTGTATTTCAACGTTTTGGAATTAACAATTAATTTTTTTAAGACTACCGTATTTTTGATTAACCAATCGTCTTCTTCATCATCGGAAGCCAATCTGGCATGAAGTTCCTCGTCTGCGAGCTTCTTCCTAGCAAACTCCTCCCCATTTCCTCCTCACTGATTTTCCATCAATATTTCTATTCAATATTTCTGTTGAAATGTGTGAGGTTACACCTTGGGAAAGATTTTCACTTGAGTTGAACTTCGTTTTAGTCGGATAAACTTCGAGTGCAGCGGCAGAACAACCTTGCGGGGCTTCTGTGTTCTATGCTCAGTCACTCGCCAGGTTTCCAGGTCAGCTCCGATAAAAAGTCTCTTAAAACACCAGTAATTTCAGTCAAGTATGTAAGTGTGATGTTACTTTCAATGAAAAGCAATTAACTATTTTGCAGCCATTTATGTTGAACTTAGTCGTAGAAATTTACGTGTCAAAGTCCAGTAGTCCTGTTAAACGCTTTGTCTTGACTTTGTTGTTTCGTCATTTTTCCATCCCTCTCTCCTTGATTTTTTCCGCACGTGCATAAATAAGTAATACTTTCAATTATGAGATTCTCAATAACCCGTTCCCCTACATATATAACGATAACTCTACTTTCCCATTGTGATCGTCAATATTACTCGTTGGTAGCGCTCATATTCAAAAATGTTCTAAACTACTGTGCTATAATGTTTCCGTTGATGATGATGCCGCAAGTAAAACTTGGGATCCCGTATATACTTACACAAGCTCAAAATCTATGGCCATGAGTATGAAATGTGCTACTTTGAACTTTAATTTCGTTGGCTACTCATTTCATTTTGAAATACGTGCGAACAAGCCTTCTCTATCAACTGATTCAATCAAATTCCAACTGGGTTTTTTACAACAGTTCAATTTTTCATTATTATGAAGTATGCTGATTAAAAAAGCCTTTCATGAATGCATACTTTTGGACTGTGATGCATGAGTACGCTTTATTTTCTTTGTTTGTCGAAAAAAGGTTTTACAGAAAATAATTTGGAAATGATCGCTCTGCGCGTAAATAAAAATGATGCTGAAAGGCCTAAAAAATTGCTTATCGATTGTTCGAATGCCTTGCCGAATTAGGCTAATCAGGTTTTTCGATTGTTGATTGCCTTATTAGGCTAATCAGATTTTACATAGGTATAAAATGTTAATGCATTTGCATAAGGGTGTGTTTGAATTTAATATTTTAGTAGCTTCAACAAAATAAGGCGGGAGCAACAGATAACCAAGATGGCATTAATAAGGTGTACAAATGTGTCTCCTCTGTAAACCTCCCTGCTAAGAATAACTGAACAAACGAACGTCAGATTGCCTACACTAAAAAATCCTTGAGTTTACCCTCACTTTCATTTATGTCAAATTTAATGTTATTATACATATTAAATGATTTAAGAATAATTTACTCTAAGGTAAATCTATCACAAAAGTGGCAGCCAAGAAATGAACGTTAATGCTCTAGAGTCCGCCATAGCGCAGCACGTTGCATTGCTCGACGGACGAACCTTGGCCTGATAAACGGGCTCCTCTGTCAGAGTGTCCGGCGTGTGTACCTCGCGCAGCAGCTGCCGGCAGTTTTTTGTCCCCTAAACGCTCCCTACAAAGTACCATTGCCCTCACACACTTGCTGCATGGCACACTGAGTTGAGTGACTCCTATCAAGGCTGTCCCTCCTCTTCTATTTGCCTGAATCAGTACATATGTGGTCTCTACTTTGGCACTTGACTACTGCTGCTCGGCCATATTTGACACTTCATGCAACTGGAAGACCTGTTCTCCTACGCGGTGCTCAATCCATCATGGCTGCATCTAGCATCTACTGATTTTAAATAACATACAAGATCAAAATCATACTTCTTACTAATAGACATTAGAGATGAAGGAGAGTATAAGGATAAACTTACATAATAACTGCTCATTAGCTAAGATTTACAGTACGACCCAATGACTAGCGAAGGACATGTGTGATGTACTATGAAACGGGGCAGTATTCCTTTAAAAAAATAAATGCTCTGTTGAAGGTCTTCGTACTGAGCTCAAACCCAGTGAAATATATGCTCTGCTTAATTTCACACATTATTTGTGACTAACCAAGGCTTTCCACATACATAGTTTATCACGATTTATTTCCTGTAAATAATTATGATTTAGTAAATTTTCTAATTTGAAGGTGTGAATAAAGTGAGAAATTAAAACTTTCGTAAGATGTGGGATAAGAGAGAGAAAGTTTGAATTAAAGACTGATGTACATATATATTTTTAAGGGATGAATGTAGTTAGTAACCAGTCGGTTCAACTTTTGTTGTTAGTTAATTGATACGCATAAATATTATATATATATATATATATTAGAAAATTGTTATTGAATTTATCTCGCGCCAATCCTTACCATAAAATGTGCTGTCTCACTAACCTAGGAGCAGTTTTGCACCTACAGCTTGTTCGAATTTTTTGTTCAATCATGAGGTTAAATAATTTATTCATGTCACGTAAGTATATTTAAACCCAAGGTGAGAAATTTTTTAATCAAGCTGGATACGAGATGCGTTAGTGTATCCAGTGTCACTGATGAATGTTACATGATGAATTTGTACAACCTCACAAGTGTACAAAATGTATATCTGCTCACATTCTTTTTATAAGTTCCGAAAAGGTTTAAATTCATCTCTATGGATTACATAGGAGTAGTCTGTAAGGTAATTGCATTCAGCTGAAAAAAAAGCTGGCTTGTACTGTATAAATGACTGGAGTACAAGGGTGGTAAGTTAAGTGGTTTGTACACTTATTGTTTAAAACAACGAAGACGAAAATTTTTCTGATTTATGCTAGAAGAAAATACCTATGAAAAACATATACTTTTCAATGAATGATATTCTGGGATTATAATACGTCAAAGAGGCAAGACTTGGCACTTGACATTGATGTACTTGCACGGTATGACTCAGGAAATACTACATCTTGTGGATGTTCAAATTCTTTGTTTTCTCATTAAATAACAATAACTGTGTGTTTATGGTCCGTAAATGTTCACGTCTTGCCCTGTCCCATTGGGTTCAATAATTGGGGCCTTACTTGGCTCTAGTAGCAAATATAATGAACTGATAAGTTTCTATTATTGCTCAGGAATTTTTATGTTGTAAAATCTCATCGAAGAAATTCACGCAGTCGTTACAAGAAAACTCGACTGTAGCTGTGTGTGCTCGGTGGAGCCCACCTCGACACTTGAGGTGACCCGAATAAACTGTTCAGTTCCCATTACTGCTAAAGGGCGCGTCAGCCCTGCAGACCCGCACTGCAGACGTCGCCTACAATTCCCTTGCGTAATGTTGACGAACCTTGAACCTAGAGGTAGTCCGCAGCTGCTAGAAGAGGTAGAATAACCTACCTTGATATCCTTGCGATATAAGGTGCCGGTACTCTCCAATCGAAACAAAGAACATTTGTAATATCAGTGTGCTGAAAAAATGTTAACAAAATGCTCACTATGACTTTTTTGAACGGCTAAAAATTCTTACATTTCGTCAAAGTAACAGATATTCATATTTTATGGAAAAGTCATTCAATAGGCTGTTTTGCTTAAAAAATTGGGTCTGATATTTGTATGGAAAGTGCATTGCTTCTTTTATGCGTCTCTTCAAATGTGTTGGTACCCAACTGTGTTGATTTAGAGGTGTTTTAAATTTATTGCCTCAGCATGCAGAAGTACGTGCCCACTTTTGAATTCCGATCTAATAAATATTTTCATTACATACGTATTATCGCAAATACCATTTATACCTTTGTTCTTCTCGTGAACTAATGCTAAATGGATATTTTTCAATAAGGTGTAAGGTATTACATACTAGTAATTTTGAATTCAACATTTTCAATGGCATTTGAATTCCAGCCTATGTCTTACTTCTTATTGTGTATCATCGGATTCATTTTCTCGGGGATGAAAGTTACTCTGCCACATGTATTATTCGTACAACTTCTCATTTCTTTTTACCGGAATTAATACGTCAAAGTCAAAGGCAATTTTACAAACAATCAAAATTGTTTTTTTTTGTGATTATTACATTAATGCGCTGAAAGTGATGACAATTTTTTAATAATCCATGGAATTGATTTCGCTGCTAAGGGTTTTTAATAGTAATTACTAGAATCTAGATGCCATAAACTAATTGTATTAAATCCTGGTCGAAGACACGTTCATCATTTGTTATACGTATTACGCCTGTTTGCTGAATATTTACACTTAACATTGGGGCTTCGGATCTAACATGAGAATTTGTAACAGAGCTCTCGCACATGTTGATCTGGGAGTGGCACCATAGTTGCTAAATTCTATTTGACTCTGAAGTAGCGAGAAAGAAACAAAATTTCTACAGGGCGCAGCAACATAACTTCTTTTTTTATAACTTTTTGAAAACACAATAAGAGTTATGCTGCCGCACCCTGTGTTCTATCAACATACGATTACACAAGCTAGAGCATTTTCGCAATTCTTTTGACTGTGCTGAGGTATAATACGTTGTTAACTTCACAAATAGACGGTTGTAATTAATTTCAAGTTTTGTTTCTTCATCAACCTTTATTTTTATTATGCTTAGTAATAATACTCGTGACTGCTTACTGAGGAAATTTTTCATGATTAACACGTCATTTGATAATTGAAAGAATGTATTTGTTACGTGAAATTAAAGGAGTATCTATGCAAAAATCATCCGCAAAAATGAATTTGTATCAACTCACAAAAACACGATGAATTCCCAATTACCATTGAACTGGGATAAATTTGTAACGCATTTTCCTCGTAATTTACAGTTTTACGCTACTCGAACCTCCGTGATACGCACGAGCGCCTCTGTCTGTAGGAACGCCGCTCCGTAACAGTGACCCCCTTCCCACTCTCTCCAACCCCCTCCAGGCCTTCCTTCCGACACGCCCCCTCTCCACCTCCTTCACGACTGTGAACCATCCTCTCCCCGCTCCTGCTCCACCACCAAAGAATCGCGCCAATGACCTACCTTGAACCAAGCGAGCTGACCTCCACACGACTATACCTCTGCTACAATGGCAGCACACTTGGGGACTCGGACTGATAGCGGAGGTGCTGCATGACAACGATTCATGTCTTTTTTGTCAACTTGTTCTTCTTCGTCCTTGTTTTTGCGGCAAACACATGGTCTCTACCAGCAGAAGGCATTGGCACTTAGCAAATAATATATAACATTACTATGTACCCTTGTGCAAAGTTATCACACTCATAACTCTACAATGTTTTCTCAAACTTCTCTTGTGAATGTTATCTCTCATTTTGTTAGATTTTGTTGTGGCAACGTACTTTAGAAACTATTATTGTTCAACTTTGGGTTGCGGTAAATATCTGTTAAACCTACTGTTTAGCTTTTTAATAATCAATCTGAACATAATATGCTATACCCTGCAATCCACATGAACACTTACGATTCCAAGATTTTTCTTCCAGACAGGGACTGATGCTCGATGCATTTTGTTGTACGAGTGTTTGAGAGTTTAGTGGGGCACGATAAGCGTGTTGACGAGTGTGCTCAGGTCGCAGGTGGAGGTCAACAGGTTGCACTGATGTAGGACAGTTTTTGCATCACATTACCCGCGGTGAGACAAGTTTTCTTCGCATGATAATTCTATCACCTATTTACATACCACACATCAAAACTGAATGCATATTCCTACATCTCATTGACGTGGACAGTCATTCTCTAATGGTAGTAAATTATTAATTTTTTTCTTTTTCTCTTGTTTCCTGCCTAAGTTACAAGCTGGGGCTCCTAATACTGTTTGTGTGCTTCAGAAATAGGATACAAGTTTAGCATTAAAGAATTGCAATGAATATAAAATTTATAACTTCGTATCAATACATCCTAATTCTACGCAGTCGGAAGCCTTTAATCAAATTTTTTGCCTGAAAGTTACTATTGTCGGATTCTAATCCATATACTGTATTGAAGTCATGTAAAAAATAGTCATTTTATAATCAAAATTGCCCTCAAAGTTGCTTTTCGAGGACATTTTTTGCAGCAAGATTTATTATCGAACGAGAAAGTTTTCGTGGTAATTCCACGGTTTAAAAGTGATGAAATAAAGAATCTAAGGGTCTACATAAAATATACTTTTCAGTTTTACCCGTGGTACTCTCTAAACCTAGATACTTTTTATTAATACATGCAGAACTTTCATTCTGTATCTTATCTACCGATAACATGACCGTGTAGGAGAAGAATGCGAATAATGGGAAAATAGCATATTTTATTGTAATCCGGTGCCTATGGTATCCACAATGCAATGCTTATAATACGTAAATGTATACCCATTGTGATTTCAGTTCAATAACTTTTCTTCAGTAATAGATAGGAAATAATAGGACAAACACACAGATAGAGAGAGAGAGAGATGGAGATACGCTGTCTATTATATAAGTAGATAGTGAGAACTCAATCGTCAATTAACCTATACAGTATATTTAATATGATTTGAACTGTACTTCTGTACTTCTGCCTTAATTTCTGTCATGCTAACCTAAAATTAAGTTTTCACTTAGATAACAAATCCGTCTGGACATGGGGAGGGACACAGAACTATTTACGCTCAAAACAATAAAAAGCATTGCTGTGTTTAGCTTCGTTTGAAAGTTAATGCTTCGAAGTCAAAGCAGCCTCTCTGTGAAGCCATAATAAACTACTGAGAGTAATACATGATCGCTTTTACTCTTATATGCATGTACAGCTGCAGGATTTCCAACAAATATTCACTTTTTTAAACAGAATGTTGAAACCTTTAGATTCCCGTTACTAACAAGAGTTTTTCACCCGACGGAAAGAACAATTCTTCATGCACTGAATTCATGATGCAGCAACAAATTCATAAAAGTATATTTTGTGACAACTTTCTAGGCCATAGTCAGTGAACTCCTGCCTGGCTACGAGATCTTTAATTAATAGCATAACTAGTGTTTGGACAGAAGGACTTTGGAAAAGAAAGTTTATCAGATTTTAAATGTTCTTAATAAGCTGGTAGCCCAGTGAAACTTGTTTATATTTGGCTAACTGGTGCTGCGTATGAAACGACAGTACAATTAATATATTGACAGTACGGTTAATATACTGGCAGTACAATTAATACACTAACAGTACGATTAATGCATCGGCAGTGCTATTTGTAGCTTCCTAAAAGGAGGGAATTATTTTCACCGAATGAAGAAAATCCACTTATTTCTTATTACTTTGAATTTCATTGCACTATCTAAACATGCCTTTTACCATACATTTATGCAGTTTGCTTTGACGAAAAAGCACCCAAATACTTCCTGTAAATTTAGCGCAAGAAAGACTGATATATTCTGACGTGATACTGAATATGGTATTTGTGACAAACTTTTCATTTCACTGCATTTTTAAATTCTTCTTCAAATGTAATTACAAAAAACAACTCGTAGCAAATAGGCGACTCACCTAGTCACAGTTTAGATGGACATTATCTGGAGGAATGCTGCTCTTTTCTGCTCAGTTCCTAAAAATTCAGCGTATATTGATATATATTAGTCATTCCCCAAAAACATAAGGTTCGTAAATATTGGTAATATATCCATAAGTGAAATAAAAATTTCCAATGAAAATGTAATTCAAATTAGTCTGGTTTTTGCCATGTATGGAGAAGCAGATACGGGTAACTCGGCAAAAGATGTGACTCGGATGACGAACGGTCCTACGGAGTTACGCTCTAGGGCTGACCTTGACTCGCTCGCCACAGAGAAAGAAATGATTCGCACAATAGAGAGAAGCATCAGTCTTACACCTCTTGACTCCTGCCATTACCACACGACAAAGGTCGCTGTTCATGCGAATTACCAGGCAGTGTTATGGGGGAAATACACACACCATGTCAGTGCGTGGTGCATCGATTCGATTGTCTCTGCACTGAATGCGTGTTTGTTCCGATATTGACTTTTTTTGACAAAGAAGAAAAATTGCTCGTTTAGATTTCCTAGGTATCATAAACTCGGCATGTTCCAGTTATTTCCCAGCAAATTGCTTTTAATTTAGTAGTATTCCGGTTACTGCGTGAAAATCAATATATCATTAGTAAATTTAATTCTGCCTTATTTTACATGAGTATTTTATGAACATCCTTTACTTTAAGATCATATTTCATGGATTATTTTGAAACAGTTATCTCATTTTAATACTTTTTTACTAAGGTCTATTTTTTGGAAAATTTAATATGAACTCAAATTTATCATCAAAACAATTACTAAGTTTTCAAATAAACGCTGCAGCTTTTTTGTACTCCTCAGTCGTTGACTGTTGTTCGTTACACTAAATTTACTAAGTAGCTTGAAATAATTAAGCTCCGTTGTGGGAACACTTCCTTCACAAAATAATTCTACATTTTGATTCAATTTTAACAGAAGTTTCAGGTAGTTTTCCATCATACCAGAGCTGAAAATGGCAATATTACTATTGGTTGAAAGCAATATTGGTCACAATCATTTATCTGTAAGTAAGCAATGTATGTATTTGGGACTCAAACTTTTTATATGATAACTCTCTTTCAAATTACAAATGATTCCTAACAAAGTTATTCATGCTTTGCACTTTTTGTACATTAGTAGGAATGCTAGGTCCAGATTTCTTCAAGTAAGATTTATATTTTTTTGTTCAGTTTTTAAGCTTGATAATCACATATTAGCTTGTTTTTTGAGGATATAAATATACAGACTATGAATTCAATTTTAAGGGATAAACAAGGTGCTGATGTGAGGTCATTGCTCCAGGAGCACAAGGCCGTGAAATATCAGCACAGCTCGTATTTTCCCTGTCATTACTGCACAATGTCAGCACAGCTCGTATTTTCACTCCCATTACAGTACAATGACCATCTGCTTAAGACGGAAACGGCTACATATATGTATGTACGTATGTATATACACATATATACATATATATATGTATATATGTGTATATATACATACACATATATGAATATATATATATATATATATATTCATGCACAGTGAGCAGTTTTATCAAACGTTAGGTCAAACCGACAAATAAATTTCCCTATACTGAATATCTTCTACATACAATTATCTAATACTAAGAATGACCGTCGTGTATATATATATATATATATATATATATATATATATATATATATATATATATATATATATATATATATTTATTTTTATATTTATTCATTTATTTATGTTTCCGTGTCACGTTCTTAAGAATAGATTAGCACTGGCGGTCTTGGTTTCAGTTCACTGGTAAATTAATACACTCATTTTCGCTGTACAAGTGCACTATAATAAGTCACTTTCAAACAAATTAGATCCAGAGCCTTATATACTCGAGTCCGTATCGTGGATACCGAGTTCGGCGGGGTATTGCATATTACAATATACATACACAAGCTCGCAGTTGCTTTCAATAATGCTGAATTTCTATATCTAGGATATGACACAAATGGCTATAACTACTTCTATTGCGGCTCAAAAATGTTGTATTCTAAATGTTTATTACTGTCACAAGAAAAATATCTAATAATATGTTGGAAATATCATTCCAACAGTATCATTTTTGATGGCACGGGTACACCATCATTTTTTGCCATCACTTTTGAAAACACGGGTACACTAGTCAACAATACATCTCCATCTCTCTCACTCTCTATCTGTGGGTGTCTGTCCCATTCTACCTATCTATTAATGAAGAAAAATTATTGAACTGAATTCAGAGCGGTTATGCATGTATTATAAGCATTGTATTGCGGATACCAAAAGCACAGGATTACTATAAAATACTCCATTTTTTCCTTTATTAGCTTTCTTCTCTTACACAGTCATGTTATCGGTAAATACGGTACAGAATGGAAGTTCTGTATATATTCATGAAAAATATTCAGAATATGATAGTACCACGGGTAAAACTAAAATATGTACTTTATTTCATAGATCCTAAATTCTATCACTTTTAAACCAAGTAATTTCAACAAGTACTATCAGGGCCATGTTATCGGTAGATAAGATACAGAATTCAAATTCCGTATATTATATTCATAAAAAACCTTCATTTAAAACACAATAATTCGTGGTAAGTCTTTAATACATTCATCTTTAGAATAATTTTAAATTAGTCGAATCTAAATCGTAGAAGATTCACGGGAACTGTCTAGTTATACCTATAGTGTTTGCCACAAAATACTAGCATTGTTTGGTGTATTGCATAGTAAGCATTGCACTCGTAATCTATGTCTTGATGAATTGGGGAAACACACTTTTTATCGATTTGTTTTAAAGTAAAAGTATTGTTTTTTTCTTCCTCAGCGTACATACGGTTTTGGGGAAAAGAAGAGTTTTAAATTTGTACAACTGAAAATATTTCCTAATCTCAAAGTATTGATTCTTCAGAGTAGCTAGATTAGAACGGTAATTTTCTGAGAATGATACAATTTATCTCAAAGCTTTTCCCCTTCATATTTAAAGTAAAGATGGCATAAACGGGTTGCTGATTGTCTGTTCATGAATTAGAAATTCTTAACACATGTATGTCATTACTGAAGTCTCGACTGCCATTACTCTTCTGTATATGCTTTTGGATGCAGAGTTGCATTTTCTTCATGTGTATTCCGATCAAGTCATTAAAATTCAATCTCAGTTAAATAAGCCCTCACTCTCTGCCACTAACTTCTAAGATATTCAGAACGGGAAAGTAAAGACCTAACAAACCCAGTATGTTCCCAAAAATGAAGAACCGCATCGTTGGATTTTTTATTATACATTTCAGAAACGTCCGAAACAAGCAAATTGTTTAATTTTTGTGATTTTAATTTGTAAAAATACAATGTACTTTGTTTTGTAGAGAACTTGCTTTCTTCATTTAGTATTTTCGTAAAAGTTCTTGCGCTTTTTTTATATGCGTGGAATGTTGACGTAGATGAAACAACTTCTTTGGTCAGTTCTAATTTAGGCCTGGATCGCGTTTCTCTTAAGTGAAGTTCCCCTTTCTGAGTATTTCCTGATATTATTATGTACATTAATTTCAGTAGAACTGAATGTTAATGTGATCGTAAAGTCTGCACGCACCCGTTTACATGGCATCGACTTGCATTCTTAGCAGGAGGTGCGCAGAAAGATTGCTACTTTTTAAGCATTGAAGTCACCTTGTAATCCTGGCACGTTGTGGCAATGCTCTGCTTCTAAATTCACTTGAGTTGTATACACACAAGAGCGAGTCAAATTGGAGTCTTGAGTTTTCTTTAGTATGCTTTATTTTTCACTAGACAGTCCGCGTGGAAGTTCTACGGTTTGGATTTTACCGGTTTGAAATTATTTTAAAGATGAATGCATTAAAGATTTGTGACGAATTATTGTGCTAGAAATGAATATTTTTCATTAATATATACAGAACTCACATTATGTATCTTATCTACCAATAACATGGTCCTGTTAGTTCATGTTGAAATTCCTTGATTTAAAAATTATAAAATTCTGGATCTATACCATAAAATACATTTTTCAGTTTTACCCGCGGTGCTATCAGAATCTGAATATTTTTCATGAATGTATACAGAACTTCCATTTTCTATTTTATCTACTGATAACATGGTCGTGTAGGAAAAGAAAGCTAATATAGGAAAAAATCGAGTTTTTTTAGTGATCCGGTGCCTTTGGTATCCGCAATACAATGCATATAATTGTACATGCATACCCGTTCTGATTTCAGTTCAATAATTTTTTTTCAGTAACAGATAGGAAGTAATGGGACTGACAGAGAGAGAAAGAGAGAGAGTGCGAAAAAGAGATACACTGTCTATTGTATACGTAGATAGGCTTTTGTTCTATACCACTTATGAATGGCCTGTTGTATTCATAGAAAAAGTAAAACCTTTCAAATTTAATGAAAATTGCTTACAAATAGTGAAAAAATGTATATAAGTTGCTAGAAAATGAGTCACGTGGTACTTGAAAGATAAGAGCTCATATAATTGAGAAAACAAAGGAAGCATGGCTCAGGTGCTTGTAATAATTTCGTGTTATTTTTGCCTATTGAAAATAATTTTCAAGGCTTACGTAATCGATGAAGAACATTTGTTGGGGTCTTTGGAGCAAAAGCGTTAATGGAGAGAAATAATTTGAGAATTTTACTTCTTTTTTATTCATATCGTCAATGGGAAGAAATTTGTGTTCACTTGTCATGGTATGGAGATCTCTACAGGGTTAGGAGGCTGTGCTTTACTGTAGCTCTCTTGACGCCCCAAATAGCGATATTGAAACAAGGTAAGGCCTCGGTTCATGTACATAGCAAATAGCACGGACAGGTAAAGGCCTGTATGTGTACTGAAGTCCAGGCTGGCAACCCAGCA
The DNA here is from genome assembly GCA_006783055.1 of Trinorchestia longiramus. Lineage (NCBI taxonomy): Eukaryota > Metazoa > Arthropoda > Malacostraca > Amphipoda > Talitridae > Trinorchestia > Trinorchestia longiramus. The sequence goes on from VCRD01000876.1 coordinate 112,436, forward strand.
AGCAGGGAAGGGAAGAACTCTGAATGACCTTGCGTGTGTGCCTCCAAGTTTCTCTTGAAGCGGAAGCCGAGCTTTCTTGCGGTTTTAAGCTTCACAGAAAACTGAGTATGGTCTCTCGTAACACTGAACTGCTTCTGCCACTTTAATTTTTCGCTGTGCTGGCGGATGAGTCAATTTTACGCAATTCATAATGAATTAAACTCACATAGATATCGTTTGACACTTAAGTGCCAGTAAGGATTTCCTGGTTCTGTCGGTTGAATTATTTTCAACATACATATATGACACAAGTGGGAGCTGCTTAACATGATGCAAGCCTTGTGTGCATTATGCCTCTCAAAAAATAATCATAAAATACATTAGCCTCAAATCAAAAATTTATTTACAATACTTAGACATACAACTGGAGATAACATCCATATTTTAATTCTCATTGAAAGAAAACAACTTACAAGATGACACAAGAAAACAACTGTGTGTGTGTCATCAAACTATGAGATACACAATAGGAAAGCATTTTTTCAAATCAAATTAAAGTTTCCTAGCTAAACTTTTTATTACAAACAGCTAACGAGACAGCCTGTTCAACTGATTTTGTACTACCAGTTATTCCGTTACCGTAAAAGAGTTGATTAACAAGAAAATATCAGTAATGCCACCGTAATTAGGTATTTTCTCTGAATAAAACTCAGAAAACAAATTACATCAAAGTGTACGACTTATTTTTGTACAAGGCTTCACCAGTAATGCTGACAGACAAATTTGTCGACGTATTCCACATACTGAGTTAAAATATTTTATCGATCAACTAAAACCCTGTACTCCAATTTATTATGGCTCTCATGCAATGTTTTTAAAATAAAAACATATAAATGTATAACTGGTATGATAATTCTGGTCATTAACAAACTTCCAGTCCTCTATAAGTCGTGCGTTGGTAACGACAAGGTTGGGAAGGCTTGAGTGACTTCTCTCTATCAGAGCTAGTCATTAGTGTTTAGTTCCTCCGTAGAGGTCACTCCTTGCAGCGGTGAGCCGTAGGGGTCACAAGGAACAAGAGTTTCAACGGTTCGAGTGCGAGAGAATTCGGTCATTCTGCAAGAGCAAAGGCTGCCTGGATCGTCCCCTACTCATGTACTGTAGAAGAGGTGGACAAGTAATTTTTTTCTTTGCGTACATGAACGAGCCTAATTGATGTGTTACTTTGTCGAATGTGTGGCATATGAGTATTTATTTCGGTGGATAATTATGTGACTTTCCTACTACCGTAACATATATATGTGTGAATGAAACTTAAAAATAAAATTGTTTTTATTCAGCTTATTGCTCGTTTTGCATCAGTTGTTGTTAGTCATTGAATATAAAAGCGTTTTTGAACAAGAGTAAATTATTGTTAGGGCCATCGGAACTTATTGGGGCAACAGCTAGTATGTGACCTAAAAATAAGACAAATCGAAAGCTACTGTGCGAACTGCTGGTATAGTCACCGGCCTCCTGCCATGTATCAACAATGATCTTAAATTGTTATTCAGCACTTTCTTCTTGTCTAGCATACTGCATCAGGTATCTGAGCGTTGCTTTGTGTTTTCATGAATACGTTGGAATCTATTAACCTTTGCAACCAAACATTTAATCAGACATAAAATGGCCCCGTTTGTAAGAAGTACTCAATAACAATAAAATTGTACAAAATTGCGTAGTCAAGTTGAAGAAAATGCATTCAAAATCATAAGCCGTTCACGTGCACCTAAATTTATTTTAATTATGCTCAAAAGTTTCCTATCAAATGATTAATCAAAAATTAAATTAATTGACTTCCATATTGCACGCTTCATAAATAGCTTCAAACCTTTCCCTGAACTCGAAATATTGATACAAAATTACACATTAAAAAGCAAGACTGCTGCTATTTCTGGCCAACCAACTGAGTAACTAATTGCTTAACTGGTTTGACGTTGCTCTCTGATTTACTGAGTGTTTATGTAAAAATTAATTCGAAGAGAAACATTATGTGGAATGTAAATAATTGCATTAATATTCATGGAAAATTATTAAAATGTTTAAATTATATCATCCACAAATCAGAGATCACGATATAAATTTAAAAAGAATCCAGACTACTAATTTGTTTTCCTGGAGATTTTACCCACCAGACGTTTCGGTTACTACTTCTGTAATTATTTCGTATGAGGCATGTGTCGTGTGTGACTATGCCAGATGATTCCCAAGCTGAGAAATAATGTTAAAAATTTGCCCCAGTTGTCACGATACGTATTCATCTCTATATGTAGCCTCTTATGTTTTACATTGGCTGAAATTGTAACAGTGCTCGATTATGTTTTCTAAAATTCGGTAAAGAATTTGTGACATTTTCAAACATCATGGTTGAGAAATTTGCAAGAAGTATGCTCGTGATTCTGTGTGATGTGGTTAAAAACAAAATTACCGACATAACATTGGAAAATTGTACAAGCAGTGTCGAATATTCAGAGTAACGATCCTTGCTGCAATACCTTTAATACATTAGTTGTATTGTATAATTTGGTGTATAATTTGGTATAATTAATTGTATAATTTGGTGAAAACTGCACAATATTCTAACACGCAAGCTCACAGCAACGCACCCAAACAGCAGCTGAGAATTGTAAAATGATTCTTCCTATTTGATGCCGAAATATATTTGGTTTCAGTTTTGTTTCAATATAAAGAATTAAAAAAATACCCCATCCAGCACAGTTTTAAAATGTCACGCTACAAATAAGGCTAACTGAACTAACCGTGATCACAAACTACCTTCAAATAAAATACTCACCTGAATAATTCATTTGGACTAATGAAATGAAAAGGCAGAGTTACTAATCTCTTTAATAGTTCTTTTACTATTTGCACGAATAGCGAATTTACACGATTCACTGAAGAATAAAACATGAAACTTTAAAAAAAATTCTGACATGTTTTTACAATAACCAGGAACGTTTTCATCATGACTATTCTGTTAAAATGTGACCCCTTCACTTCCCGTCCTTAGTATCGGAGCGTCCAACAAAAGTGACGTAAAAACCAAGATTGTTGCAATACATGAAGGTATGGTAACCCAATAGGAATATGAAAAAGTTATGAATTAAATTTGGTTTAGGTTTTGATAATTGCAGTGAGAATGAACACTTCTGAAGTGTGGACGTAAAGACTAATTTCATGTGTTGACTTGACTCTAAAAACACCAGTAAGATTTTTAAAAAATTATTTTAAGTAAACTTTTGTTTCATTGTTTCATTAGTTACTCACTTTCCTTGGTGTTTATATTAGTCCGTCGTGAATTGAGTCTCTTGAAATTATCCTTCCAAAAATTCGGCGGTATGGCTACTGATTTTAATTCACTGTGAAATTGACCGTGGGCGACTGACAGTGTTTGAAGATATTATCGTGTGTTTCATACATTTACGTGATCCACATATGTACCAGGAATTACAGCCGATTGGGTTCATCTATGTATTTGCGAGCCGTGAGATTATGATGCTTAAGGCAACTTAACACAAACCGACTACGTCTATCAGTAACCAGCCTGCTTTAAAATTTGCATTACAGCATAATGGCTCCTGAGCTTATCTTATGGACGTATAAAGAAGACCTTCCGTCTTTCCGTCCTGACCAGGGTTAGCATTGAAAAGGACCTTGTTCGCAACAATCGTAAACCTCGGACGAGAACATTGGCTGCCCATTCAAGTATGCATGCCTTCATATTGCGTTCTAGCTGAAGCCCCTGAAACGAACATCCATCCGTTCTCTCAAACGTCACTATGCGTGCAACGGGAGACGTGGCCATCAACGTACGTAAGTTCAATAACGAGGACACTCAAGTCGAGGGTTGCAAGCGGTGCGCATCTGAGGTTCCGATCTCCTGCCTCATGAAGGTGGGCAATTGAAATCGTTTTGTCCTCAGTAGTTAAGGTCGTCGCTGCGAACATGCAATGCGTACATGAAGCTAGGCTCCACTAAGTAGAATATAGAAATTCTAATGTTTAGCGATGTGATTTTGATGTGCAAACTTGACTGGAAATTTTTTTTACAATCTGTTAAATTTTAGAATTTACTGCACGTTAGCGATGGAATTTTTGGACTGAATTTATTTGGGGTGTTTTATAGGAAAGGCAAAACACTGGCGTGTTCGTATATTTCTTGTCTTCTCTTACGTTATGGTTTGGTTATGGGGCGCCATGTTTGAGGCATAAACAACATCAAAATAATTGTGTTTCGGAATACACGAATAACATTCAGAATGAAGTGGAACACGATGAGCTTGCGCGTAGCGTTCTTTAATGAAGGATATATTGCTACGCGTACGTGATCAAGGGGCATCAGACGCCCTTCTGAAGTTTTACTTGAGCCGTTATAAGTATGAGAACAAGCTGTGCTACCAGTGTGAGCTAGCAGTGTGAGTATATAGAGTATCAACGACTACACCAGTGTGTTTCATACGATACCTGAATCGTGATAGTTTGTTTTTCAAGTCGTTAATTAAAGAAGAAAAAATTACTGTTACTACACAGAGTGACTAAATGCAATGGTGAACTTGATTCGTAATTCAACACATTGACTCCGAAGTGGTACGTATGTGTACCACTGAGGTTAGGTTCTGTAATTTTTTCAGATCCTTCTAGTGACTGTGCGTACAAAGTGAAGTTTTACACCAATCAGACAATCGGAGTCAACGTGTTAAGGCATATACGAGTACAATGGTATTATGTCGCTACACACATAAAATAATTTAGATAGTGTGTGGAAAAACCAGTGACTTCTTGCTATATAGCTAGCGTAGTGAAGGTATGTCAGTATCGAAGTGGAAGGGTGAACAAATATAGTGAGGTATTCAGGGTTCGTTGACACTAAAGGCTTACTTGTATCGTCATTGCAGAAAGAGCCTATGTGTAAGCATATTGGAGGGTATAGTATTTAAAATTATCAGGCGCTGCAAAACGTAGCCTCATCCATAATAGCAAACATAACAGGTGTAATTTGTAACTTCTTAACTTACCAGACACTGTGACGACGCTTCATAATAATAAGCGGAATTGACTGCAGAATGTATCATTACGAATCACCTGATGTTAGAAAGGCTGACCAATATCGTAATAACAAACAGTAGAAATCACAGTTACAAGAAGATGTTGTAGCAGTAACGAGACATTATAGAAGCTTGCCTGTATCGCAATAGCGAGTAGAACAGGTTGCAGTGTTAAGGATCAAAAGATGGCAGCGGTAGTGCGCGCTATTTAGGCCACCGGAGCGCTCAACAGGTCAGTGGAGCGGCTGGCTGCAGCCCTGGAGATGCTGTTGCTGCTGCTGGTGTTATGATGATATGCTGCACCCTGTGTTGCTGTCGAGCCTATGTTCTTGTATATAAGTTATGCGCTACTCCGAACACCACCATGGTACTTTTTTTAAGCTATTCAGACATGTTTTTCCAGCATTGGAGAATTTTTTGCTGCCGTACTTATTACTACGATATTTTGTAGTAGTAATAAACTGTACAATTCCTTTTTGTACCATAAATTTCGAGAAGCATGCTTTTTAATCCTCTGTTAACATTATGTGGAAACAACAGAATTTAATTTTCTCTTTGAAGAACTTGGGAACTATAGCTGAGAGACAGCGATAAAAAATTGGGCTGTTTGAGGAAAGGTTATCAACCTTGTAATTATCTGAAGTCGTGTTAAGCTGAGAATTGCATTCGTTGAAAATGGTATTTGAAATTAGAATTATTTTTGCCTCTCACATACGTGCTATACAAACGCACGTAGGTGAGAGTAAGATGTCCCCATTGCTTCACCAAGCTCATAATGCCCAACTTTCAGAACCTCAAATTGTCTCATGCACATCCACGACGAATAATAGTGCCAGGAGGAAAGAATTGTTTAACACTTGCCAGTTCAAAACTGAAGGTTCAAACATGATCTAACGACATCGTTCGAAATGTTTACTACAGAAGTAATCAATAATTAAGGGAACTTACACGGATGTAATTTCATTTTACTATGATGTAAATTAAGAAGTCAGAATTTTTCAACCGAAAAGTAGTTTATTCTTTCAGGTAGGAGAAACCAACTTCTCTTAACAAGTACAAGGATGTAGTAATAGTTTCGACACTATATAATACTATTATAATGATATAAAAAATTTTAATACGAAGAGAAAGACCATTTTTAATATTCAGCCATACTGTACGTTAATGAAGGAGTTCAATTGAGGAGAAGAAAAAAATTTAACCAGCGTTAACGATCCACATTGAGCTTTCATGTGTGGTTAGAGAAGTAGAGTTTCAGTGTTGATGTATTCGTTAATTTCTTTGGCTAAAGAAATGAAAGTATAACACGCTGCTAAAATAATTCTAAAAATAGGGGGTGAGTTACAATAATAATATGCTAGTTCCTATTTTATTGTATTCACTTGTAACGAACAGCAAACAACCTGATGTCAATTACAACACCCTTAGGAACCAGATTAACTGTATAATTCTTTGAAAAGCGATTATCTCAAATATTTCCTTACATTTATGTTCTGGTAAAGCCCAATCACAAAAGAGGACATAGTAATAATTTATAACGTGTTTCTTGTTGGCTTCAAAAAGTCGCGAGCTCAAATTAAGTGCTAAACCTTGAGATTGCAGTCCAGGAATGCTTCCAGACAACCATTAGGAAAGTAACCAAATGAATAAAATAGTGTTAAATGTCAGAAATATCATTAGTTTATGTAAATACAAAGTTAAACCTAACACACTACAGCCTCATAGATTCTTGATTAGCTTAATATCACTATACAAGATAAAGACTGACTGTATTTTGGGTCTTAATGATCCTACTTTTCTAAGATTGTTGCTTGTGCATCCATCACTTCTATCATGTGAAAATTTCTTCGTAGCAAAACATAATTATGTCTTGATTATGTTTTGTTTTTCACTTAGTTGAGCGAAATTTTTCGAGGTATGAAATATTTTTAACGTGATTCTCCGTCAACGCACAACGCAGAGGACAGGAACAAGCAGAGGTTACTGAAAGTATTTTTCTCTTATTCTGCGTGACAGTAACTCTGAAATGGCTGTAGTACTTTTAAACCCATGGTGTTTGAGTATTAGACGTACTTCCCTTACAAGAGGGCTTGGAAACACTGAAAACTGTAAACCAACGATCTTCATAAAAATTGAAAATTTTCTCACTTTGTTAGACTAACTTTCTGTAATTGAAGTTGAAAAAAATTATGCTAGTTCATCTCAAACTTCAAAACTGCTCATTTAACTTTGAAAATGTTCTTTACGATTGGAGTTTTCAAATATATTATAAAAACTCAATAATTATTTGAATCAATTGTTAAAGATAATAGCTATCTCGGTGTTTTTTTTGGTTAATTTATTCTGTAATACATTTGGAGTTTTAAATAAATTTCGAGAAGCTTGCAATGTTTTTGGTTCAAATTGAAATATATGCGTACGGACTGTCATCTCAACATTTTTTGAAACTATCGACAATGGTTCGAAGAAACCAATTTAGTTTAAAAATTCAATGGGAATTTGTTTTGATATCATGAAATCTATATTGATTGTGAGAACACAAAAGGGACAAATAATTATCCCATGCTGTAGTAAAAGTTACCTACTTCATAAAAAGGTATATTAAAACATTGAAGAAGTATTAGGTTGTACGCTCTATTGCAGTATATCGCGGTAAATGTAGTGAGCTCTTCATATAATGAGCAGCATGCGTTTCGACATTTTCATGAGCCTTGCGGAGTAGTTTTTTTAAGGTGGCACGTGCGAATCAGAACTTGTGAAGGCATCGATTTAGAATCGTAAGTTTTAACTTTAAAATAAGTTATACTCCTACCATTAGTATTACACCCATTTACAAATAAAGGGAAAAATACCATCTTGGAAGTTACAAATAGCGTCCTGCTACGTACCGGAAATTATAACACGTTAGTTCACTCTCGTTTCCGTCGCGTCTGTGAATGAAAGTTTGTGAGGAATTTCCGATAAATTGAACAACTATTTTTTGACTGACGTTAGCTCGGCTAGCTGTAAAATCAAATAGTTGCGAAACCTCGGTATTCTAACGAAGAATAGATTTGTGCTAGACAGTACTCGTAACAAGCCTCATTTTAGCTCCAGTTGACCTCCTTACAAGATGAAAATAAACACAATCGTCCTGAACTGCCGATCACATCATAAACAATCCCAATGATCGGCAAATAATTTCAGCGAAAATATTGGAATGCATGCACACCCACATTGGGCAAGAATCTTGCTGGTTATAGATTGAGTCACTGGGTCATTGACCTTCCTCCACCTATGAAAGCTTATCACTGTTGTTATAAGTTAAATATGTTCTACTCATTGCTCAAGTCTTGATATGAATTCCGTCTTGGAATTCTAGAAAAATGTAAGATTAAATAACTGCAATTTGGCAGTACGTAATTCGTAATTAATTATCTATTATTCGTATACAGTATAAAAAAACTCCTTGCGTTTATTCCAGAAGCTGAGAAGGCCGAATCGTTCATGAAATAACTCCAATAATGGCTAAAACAGGAAAAAATAGCGCCCATATTTGTGTTGTGGGAATCAATTCGTACTCGATGAATGTGCTATTTTCTACTAGGAGTTGTAGAGGAGTTGAGGAACAACGCTCATAGATGGGGTCACTGGCCTTTATGTAGGCCAGAGAAATCTTCTGTGGAGGCAACTGAGCGGGGCCCTCTGCTGCTGCGCTCGAACCAAGGAAATAAGTGTCAGGAACTGACACACACGTCCAAGGTAAGGAACTGATACGTATGCATGATAGAGCAGGAAATGAATGTCAAGAACTGACACACACGTCCTAAGTGAAGAATTGATTTATATACGAGTATGTACGTGCAAGCCCTGGAAATAAGCATCAGTAACTAATACTCAAGTCCAAGCTAAAGATTAAACGCACACAGATACATGCGCAAGTTAAAAGAGAGTTGCAAAAATTGAAACATGCATACGCAGAAGTCAAGGAACTGATGCATTCGCATTAAAAAAATGAACAGGTTCTAGAAATTGATACACCTGTATTTAAGTTAAGCAACTATTCTATACACGTTCAAGTCTGAGAAGTAGATACACGCGACCTGCGCAAAGAAATGAGGGTCAAGAACCGACTAGCAGGTAGGCACATCTCCAAGCCAAAAAATTTCACTGACAGTGAACACCCATTAACAACTGCTGACCTCTCACACACACAGATTAATATATATCCTGAAAAATTACCCAATAACATAACAAAGGAAATATAAGAATTTCTTTGTTAAATTTAGCAGAAGCTGATACATTCAGACCAATCAGGTAAAAAACTGTGTAAAGTTATCATATATTTTCCATCATATATTATAGCTTAGAGCATTTAGATCAAGCTCAAGTTTAATAATTACATTCTTTATATTATGTTTCGTAAATATGAAAACGGTTCGACGACCTCATTTTTAAAACAACTTTCGCTCGAATCTGTGTTAAACGAAGAAAGATTCTTATTGCTAGTCTAATTTAAAATCATAAACCAGCTCATGTATTGAATTTATAATTTGAAAGACGGGAAAAAGTATTTTTGTTAGAGTGAGTGTTGTGCACGTGCTTGCTACATTTGGTTTTTAAATAAAATACCATAAAGAAAACGTCTGCCAAACTGTTTCAAATGAAAAAGATCTTCTTGCGGATACAAAAGATGTAGTCCCAAAGTTTCACGAAGAACCAAAGAACATCTGACAATCTGGGTTAAAAAATGAATCGTAATCCTGTAATGTGAGAAGCGTCTTTTCATCTTTGTGTCTTAATTAAGAGTGGGGTGATTGAAGCAACCAGTAGCCGTCGTCTCGCCATCTGCATCCGGAGGACTGTGACCTCGATCTCTGTGAATCTGGCATCTCCGTTCCAGTGACACGATTGCTGCATGAATTCGCCTGCCGCTGGTATTCCTGCTTATGACAGAATATGTCCAAACTAAATTTAGAAAATTCATGTATTATTTGATCAGAAAATAAACTGAATAAAGATTTGTTTTATAACAAACTATACGCTAGAGAACAACAATGAATAGAGAGGCTCGTTGAAGAAAAGAAAGTGTGTTCCAGCCTTGCACATGGTGTTGAACAAATGGATTTAATTACATGGAACAATGAAAAATTTTTTGACATTACAGAGCATTGACTTCTTACCCTAAACATCTTCTTTGTCCTGCACTCATGACTAACGTCTTGGTGGTGGCATTGCTCGATATGAAATTAGCATGAGTTGAATGTGACTGCCTAACATTGCTCATCACATTAGTCCAGAATTATTCAATCATTTCCCATAGAATGATAATGTTATTTATTACTATTTTTTCTTTGTTCAGGATTTTTAACTGTATTCATCAGGTGTTTCTTTCTAGGGTTCAACATTCTATTTCATTTAACTTCAATAAAATCCAACACATAATCTACATTCTGATGTTGAGCAAAAAGTTTAAACTAATTTTTCTTTTTAAAATAATGAACATAATTGACGGTATAGTTATGCTATTGAAAGGACTAAATAGTTTTCCTTCATAAATCGTACAAATGATCATATAACTTTGAATAGTGAATATCTGAAATTATTAGGACAATCAGGACGCACTGGGGAAACTTTTCAAGTTAATAGAGAACAGTTCGTAAGAATAGCAAAAATGTAATGTAAAGTTCGCGTTTCATGGACGATAACTACTGCATTTAGGTTTTACTAATAAACTCTTGGTTTATATACACATACAAAAATGTGTATAGGCAGGGACATTTGATATCAGCAATCAATGCTAAATGATACCGAATAATTGAAGATGTTTTAACTTATTGCAATGTTACTAGACTACTCTAGCCTCATATCGTATGTCATTACCTTAAAACGCCGACACCAGAAATAACTAAAAAGCTTAAACAAAATTGCAACCACAGAATGCGTCAAAATCATGAGTTGAACGAATTTCGATGTTTAATGTGATTAAGAAGTTGCAATTGCTCATCTATTACTTCTCACACACATATCGGTAAAAGATGTTATGATATAAGCATAAAAATCTGGCAATATATAGGCTAGAAGTAGAATGCTAAATACCGTGTCCAGTCATCTTTTTCTTCGGGCTCTGCCCGATTTGAGATACGACATAAGATGTTATCATCCCTGCTGCTTTGCATAATTTCAGGTGCATGAACGAGCATTGTTCTGAGGGGTAAATTTTCCGAGACCAAACTGACGAACGTTTCAAGTGACAGAGCCACCTCTCAGAGTTTTGATTCTACTACTAGAGTGAATCTCATAATTCCGGTTTGTTTATAATGTGAGATGCAAACCAGTGGGGCAAAATCTTACGATTCATACAGGCTGTGCTCAAAACTTAGAACGAATGATGAACAGTAAATCAATAGAAGTATTATCTGCATTAATCAGAAATGTAAGTTTAAGAAAGTTTCTCGTTGCTTACTTCGAATAACCTGTTGCTTATACTCGTAGAGTGTAGAGGTTTTGACTTTTGTTTGTGGTTGTTTTGCATGAAGCAAGCTCACAAAAATCGAAACACTTGACTACCTTGTGACTGAAAACATCTTAACAGGTTCATTACTGCACATCTGGTCATAAAACAATAATAGAGTTCATTCTATGAAGTAAAGTGACCGACCACACCCTCGCTTGCAATAGTCACGCTCGTCGACTGTAACGCTAAATATTGCGTGCACAATTTTTAAATAGAGTTTACATTCTCTTCTTCATGTGTCAGCATTTAAAGTACCAGCAGATTTTAGACAGAAGACCCAAAAATCCCAGTCTCTATCGATGATCGTTGAAAATTAGTTTTACTTTTTAAACAATGTATAACATCTATAATGGTATGCTTGATATTACTGAGACATCGAAGATGCTTGACTAAAGTTTGATCATTGTTTGGGAGCCAATAATTTGATAGCTAAAACACCAGGGTCTCTGTTTGGGCCACCGATTTGTCAACCACTTTTTTAATATGACCAATTTGAGAACTTTTTCACAGTGGCTGCTGATCATAAATATTTTTCGATATTGTTGCATGTATATCCACTTCAAGATATTGTATCCTTAATATCCTTTTTTTCTTGTTTTAAGTTTTCTATTGATTAAGATTATCGCTTCTACTCGTGCAGTGTCACAGTTGATAATGGTATTGATGACTACTCATATGCTTGTAATAGCATGAATGATTTTTTTCTAAATGAATGCGTATTTTTAAGCATCTTTGCACTTATAAAGGTCTTCACACCTGAAATCGAACTACACTGACTACTTTTTAACTATCAATTGTTTTTTAGGGCTCTCCAAACATAATCTCTACTGTTCTTCTAGAGTCTCCAGTTTAAGGCCCACAGTAGAGTCGTTGTCCTGGTGACCGACAGCCTCGGGGCTCTGCTTGAGGTCGGTTCCTCTTTGCTGGCCCCAAACTCTTAAATGTTGACTGTTACCTTCTAAATCTAAACGAAAACAACTTGACCAGCTTTACCTTGTTATTCTAATTTATAGAAAAGGGTACGAGATCTTATCTGCTATTTTAATTTAAATAATCTCTAGAATAGTTTTTTTGCCTCATTTTATTCCTGAAAGAAAGTGTGAGTAAAATCTGTCGTGCTGCGTGATGCTGGAGCTGTGACCAAATTCATTTTCAGTGCCGGAATATTTAACACTAAGACCAGAACTGTGTAACTCTTATTCCTGATGAAATTCTACATCAACCAGCTTCATCTTATAAACTTCTGCCGTAGTAGATATTTTTGGTTGGATGGATTTTTCTAGTAGCTGGGCCTGTACCAGACAACAAGAAAGCCGTTTTAGCGTTCGAACTTTTAAAATTTAATAAGGTATTTAACTGAAGTCTCTTATATCATTCTAGAGAATCGAACGCTTACCTTCTTCCAAACAAACCCAGACGGTACTTGTTCTGTACTATTTACCGGCTGGGCAGCTAGCCTAGTGGCTAGGACTGAGACTCCCGAAATCTGCTTCGTCGCGACTTAAGTTTGAGTTTCGCCTCAAGCTTTGACCTCTGCCATATGCTGGAGTATCAATATAAAAAATCTCTATGCTTCATCTCATTTTTTAATTGAGGTCGAAGTTTTTTATTCAATACGCTACAGATTTTTAAACAGAAGAGGTCAACGAACAGAGAATTCAATCAATTAAAATTTGCTGTAGATAAATAGCATGACTGAGATGAAAACTTAGATCATCAAAGTATTATTACTTCTGAATAAAATAAAAATCAACAAATTAGAATTTTTGTAAATATAAATAATAGATTATCATAGGTATTTTCGTATGCAAGAGTTTACTTCATACTTTTGTCTACGTACTAGCTGTGTTTCTGTGTACGCAGTACGTTTTTGGTTTTGTTACCGTTCTGGTTCTACGAACGCTGTCAGATATCACAAAGCCTGATCAATGCTACAAGCAACTATTCTTTTTGGAATGAGGCAAAAACCATTATATGTACAGTTAATAGAGATAAAGAGGTAAGGATATAAGTGTGAATTGAGCATGATGAGGTCGAGGTGATGTCACCCAGAACGCAACTCCCCGCTTAAAAAATCCAGAAAAACAAAGGAAGAGAGATGGGAGGAGAATAATGACCGGCGCCGTCCAAGGTATGGTACGTCGGAAGACGTTCTCTAGGACTACAAAAAAAAAGTTCCTCCTCGTAGTTTAGGCCGAGGCTTTTAGTCTTCTCCCTCCATTCCTTTGCAGAAACCAGATGAATTATACAACGGGTACGTAGCAGTATTTATGTTGGCTTTGTGCATATCTGTTAGGAATGACTTTAGATTTGTGAATACGAATGCTTTATCTGAACAATCACAGTTCTAATGATATGTGATTTTTTTAAGCATCTTGTTTATCTGATGCTGTATGAAAAATGATTTCGTTCATCCATTCTGTAAACCTCACAAAACTCAGTGTCAGCCAGTAAATCTCAGCAATTTCGAAATCGAAGTGCTCCAACGTTAAAATGACAGAAAAACTTGAAATTGAATTCCATGGGAAAGCATCACTCACTGCTGCCCAAACAAAATAGAACTGCAATTAAACGAGTGCCTTCTTATCAGACAGAGGTTTTGCACTGATGTGGTAGGAGGCGACGATGACACTCGTACCTCCGGGGTTGGATAAGTCCCGGTAATGACGGAATGACTGCATCACCAGATGACAAGTGTTAACGCCACCTGTTTATCAGGAGTTGACTACTCCTCCTGCTTAACAAAAGGTAATCAAAATACGCGTACAATAAAAGGCTAATTACACCTGTGTTATTATCGAAGACAACATCACCCTTCTGTTTGCAAGTCTACAAATATTCCTGAAAATCTTCGGCCAACATGATCAAGTTAAATTAAGTGGGTCCTCCGGGCTCTCAATCAATCAGTGATCTATATAATCTAGCGTATTTTTTAAATGAATTTTCACTGAATTTTCCACGCAAATTCATTTGTCTTGGAAGTAAACTGCATTCACATTATTCATCTTGGAATTTTCTAGCTTAGAATTTTTATGAGTAATTTATTGAATTAACGTTTTTGACAACCGCTTTTTCGACCGCAATTCCTACTCTCATATTACTTGTGATGGCCTCGGTGCACCGTCTTCTAAGAATGCATTTGGAGCGTAATATTTTATATTATAATACAGCAAAAATTTACACGTCCGACAACGCTTTTTAATTCATCTATAACAACTTTCACAGCTACTCATGTTAATGCTTATTCAGTCACTATCTAGTGATGATCCTTCACATGAACGTTTTGACAATCTTGTGATGAACCTTTTTATACAAACATCTTGACAATTTTATGATGAACTTTTATGTAAACATCTTCACAATCTAGTGATGAACCTCTAAATAAACATCTTCACATGTTGTTCCTTAGCTCTTAAGATGGAAAACGCTGTGCCATATACGTATATAATTGATACATATTTTTGCATTCTATGTTATTGAAATTCTGTAATGAACTCAACATACATACATCACATAATTAATTGTTATCTATACTGGAACGAAAGTTGTTCATTCGCATAAAATATAAGTGTTTATTGAAGAAATATTGGATGTGTTTACATGACCGATGGTTAAACTAATGCTTTATGTTACTGTTGTAGAACTAAGTTAAGCCGCCACGGTTTCATGCTGGTAAAATATAGAAACACTAGACAGTTCCCGTATGAATTCCACGATTTAGATTCAACTAATTTGAAATCATCATAAGGATGAACATATTAAAGGTTTACGACGAATTATTGTATTGTGAATGAATATTTTTATTAATGTATGCAGAACTACCATTCTGTATCTTATCTAATGATAACATGGCCCAGATAGTACCCGTTGAAATTTCTTGGTTTAAAAGTGATAAAATTAAGGATCTAAGATTTAACATGCATTTTTCAGTTTTACCTGTGGTACCATTAGAATCAGAATATTTTTCTTGAATACATACAAAACTTTCATTTTGTATCTTACCTAACGATAACATGGCTGTGTAAGAGAAGAAAGTTAATCACGGAACAAATGCCGTGTTTTATATTGATCCGGTGCCTTTGGTATCCACAATACAATGCTTGAAATACATGCATAATCGTTCTGATTTCAGTTCAATAATTTTTCTTCATTAATAGTAGATAGGAATTAATGGGACGGACACACACATATACAGGAAGATGGAGATACATAGTCGATTATATATCTAGATACTCCGACGGTACGCAGGGTGCGAGAAAGCAGTGCGGCGAGTGGTGGCGGGCAGGAGGTGCTGCGGGTGGCAGGTGTGTCCCGCCTGCGCGCCGCCATCTCAGGTGGCAGGAAGTGATGGGATGAACACACACAGATACAGAGGGAGAGAGAGAGAGGGAGATACATAGTCGATTATATAGGTAGGTAGATGTAAGCTGTGATTTGACGTATATACATAGCATATACTCAGGCTACTGGTAAAACTCACTGACTGAAGCTACAGACAACTCTCTTTCATTTACTAAAATACCAGCAGCAGCTATTGTTTTGGGAGGTTTTTCTTCGAATAGCTTTTATAATGTATTTTATAAGATGTATGAATTGGTTTTATATACTGAATTAACCACAGATTTCACCCTTAAACTTTTTTACTTATTATATTTCTTGTATTTCGTAATTAAAGGGCGGTATTGATTATTAATTAATTTCTAACAGTTGATGTCGGAAATATCTACAATGTAGATCAGTGACCAAACGTGAGACTATTTGAATCTATAAATCTTTACTTGGATGTTGAATAATTTTCTAGATTTTTGTGCGATTACGTTGTGGTGACAGAAGAAACATTCATGTTGCATTTTATTCGCTCTGAATTTGAGTACCGTAATCAAGTATGCTGCTTGGGGATTGAAACATGACCAGTATGCGTCTGGGTGATAAAAATTCATATGTATTTTTCAATACGATGACCCACTGATTATAGTGTACGGAATGTTATTGCTTTAAATATTCAAACTGCTTTAAATTCTACAATTGTCTCGCTTATGGCTTGTTCTCATCATTGGATGTTCAAATATTTCGATTGCAATTTTGCTACTAGGGTAATGGACATTGGTATTATTGATTAAAATTTCATTGTTATGTTTAGCCTTGAGAGCAAAAAAGGAGTTGATATGATAAAAACTGCCTCTTTCTAGTTTTGATGCCACATCGTCTACCGCGCAATTCTAGCAAGCTCAACCTAGCCACCGTTCAAAGACAAATGTATGAATTTCATATTCGTTGACCGAGTTTGGCAGATCCTTATTTTCATTCAGAACTTTAGTTACATCATTTTTAACTCGCGTTCTGGATTTACATTTTTCGGTTATTTTTTTCGGTTGATCGTATTGTTACTTCACAGCATAGAAGTAACAATACGATCAACCGAAAAAAAATAACCTAAAAAATACATGCGTAAATTTTAAGATTAAAACCGTATTTGTATATTTTAATCGCAAACAAACTATACTAGAGAACATCATACAGTAGCAAATATCAAATTTATTCACTTGTTACACGATCAATTAAGGTCGAAAATATTTTCAGCTCTATTCAAAAACGTATCCAGTCCACTAACCTCATACGAACCAGCTGCTGTAAACGACTAGCACCATTTAATACTTTATACATTTCTGGTAATCGAGGATTTAATTTTTCTGTTCCAAGGACAATTGTTTTTCTTTCGAGTAAAGTCATTCTAACATGAGCACTTTCTAAACTTTGCTATTCTACTGATGTAGTCAACCCTGTTTTTCACTGCAGTGTTACCTAAAGTACGTAATTGTTCGACTCCCTCCGTACTAGGGAACCATGCAAAAGTAAAATCAATTTGTTATTTGGTGACTTTTAAACATCATTGAGAAATGAAGACGCTAATCGAAAACAAAAATTATTCCAACTCCAATGCTTATTTCAGATAACACTGGAATACAATACACACTGTAGCTAAAATAGTATTCTGCGCCAAATAGTAACATACAGAAAGTCCTCTGATTACGAACGAGTTCCGTTTTTACGGACGTTTGTAAACCGGTTTAGTACGTAAGTCGGAACTTAGACCTACACTTCTCGGAAATATGCACTTACATACGTAAATTATACTAATTAATGATAAGAACATGTAGATTGACACAATATAAACAAAATATATATAAATTAAAGTTCAAACATGGGTGAAAACAGGAAAAAACTACGGAGCGCAGTGATGACAACGAAAGCTACAATCCAATATGACGTCCTGAATGAGCATCTTCCTCGTTTATGCGCCGCGTTACCATGTATTCAGCCGAGCGAGAAAACAACTAGCACTACAATAGGTTTGCAAGCTACGAACGGATTGCCATAGAGCCGAACATGAATCAATAGGATTTATCGGCTCTCGTTCGTAATGGCGAGTTGCCGTAAGACGAAATGCCCTAAACCGAGGACTCTCTGCATTTTCAATACTAGTCACTAGTTTGATGTCGCATGTCGCCGTTCAAGTGTTCAGATAGCATAAATTTAGAGAGTTATAAGCCTGAAAACTGACATACCCATGAATTGATGAACATTGATCATTGCAAATTTGAATAAATTGGCATCAGATATTTTTATTTCGTAAATAACCCTCGAATTTTTCAGATGGAGGAGCGATGGTGATGCTGGAACGACGATTTTCCCTTACAAAACGACAAGAGGTCACTCATCAATGTGGTGAGTGACATCTTTAATGTTGTGAGTAAGTCGAGCGAGCTCTTACTGCTCTGTCTCTCTCATTTCCATTTACAGTTTGTTGTCTAGTATTTTTGACCCCTACAAATTGAGTGATTGATATTTCCACGTTCTTCAAATCATGATAGATTGGAAAATGTTTCGTAGCATAGGACCACTCGCACAGCTGTTGGAGACTACGGCATAGTTTGACTTTGTGTTCTTCATTTCTCTTTCCTTCGTTTTGGTTAAATATCTACATATATAATAAACAGTGTATCTCCATCTCTCTCTTTCTCTGTTTCTCTCTTTCTGTCTCTCTCTCCTTCTCTCTTTCTCTCTTTCTTTCTTCCTCTCTTTCTCTCCTTCTCACTTTCTCTCTTACTTTTTCTATTTCTCCCATTCGTTCTTTCTCTCTTTTTTCTTTCTCTTCTTCTCTTTTTCTCTCTTTCTTTTTCTCTTTTCCTCTTCTTCTCTCTTTCGATATTTCTCTCCTTCTCTTTTTCTCTATTTCACTCCTTCTCTCTTTCTTTCTTTCTTGCTTTCTCTTTTTCTTTTTTCTCTCCTCGTTCCTTTCTCACTGTTTCTTTTTTTCTCTTTCTCACCTTCTCTATTTCTCTAATTCTATTTTTCTGTATTTTTTTCTCTCTCTCATTCTCTCTTTCTTTCTTTCTCTCCTTCTCTCTTTCTCTCCTACTCTCTTTCTCTATTTCTTTCTTTTTTCTTTCTTTCACTTTTTCTCTCTTTTTTTGTCTCTCTCTATTCCTCTCTCTCTTTTTCTCTTTCTCTCTTACTCTCTCTCTCTTTTTCTTTTTCTCTTTCTCTGTTTCTCTCTCTCTTTTTCTCTTTCTCTCTCTCTTTCTTTCTACCTCTCTTTTTCTCTCTCTCTCTGTTTCTCCCACTTTCTCTCTCTCTCTTTTTTCTCTCTTTCTCTACCTCTTTTTCTCTCCCTTTCTCCTTCTCTATTTTTCTCTCTCTTTCTGTTTCAGTTTTTTCTCTCTTTCTCCCTCTCTTTCTCTCTATTTCTCTTTTTCTACCTCTTTTTCTTTCTCTTTCTTTCTCTCTCCATCTCTTTTTTTTCTCTTCCTCTTTCTATCTTTCTCTCTTCCTTTTTTGTCATTTTTTCTTTTTCTCTGTCTCTCTTTTTGTTTTTCTCTCTCTTTTTCTTTCTGTCTCTTTTTCTCTCTCTTTATCTTTCTTTCTCTTTCACTTCCACAATTTTTCTTTCTTGCTCCTTTTTCTTTTTTTTCTTTCTCTTTTTTCTCTTTCTTTCTCTTTCTTTTCTTCACTTTCCTTCTCTTTCTCTTTTTTTCTCCTTCTCTTTCTCTCACTGTTTTTATTTTTTCTCTTTTGCTTTCTCTCTCTCTTTCTTTCTCTCTCTCTTTTGCTTTCTCTCTCTCTTTCTTTCTCTCTCTCTTTCGCTTTTTCGCTCTTTCTTTCTCTTTCTCTCTCCTTCTCTCTTTCTCTCTTGTCTTTTTCTCTCTCTGTCTCTTTTTTTCTATCCTAGTCTTTCACTCTTTCTCTCTATTTTTCTTTTTCTCTCTTTCACTTTCTTTTTTTCTCTATTTCTTTCTCCTTCTTTCTCTCTTTTTCTCCTTCTCTTTTTCTTTCTTTCTCCTTTTTTCTTTTTTCTCTTTCACTTTTATCTCTTTTATCTTTTTCTCTTTGTCATTGTCTTCCTTAAACTCTTATTCTTTCTTTTTCTCTTTCTTTTTCTCTTTTTCTTTCTCTTTCTTTTTCTCTTTTTCTCTTTCTTTTCTCTTTCTGTTTTGGCAGTGAACATCATCTTCACCATAGTTGCGACGTATTGAGTGATATTGATGGTTTTCCGTTAGGACTCACTGAATTTTTTATTAAGAATTTTCTTTAGTCAAATTTTTTATTTCTCCTCTAATTACTGTTCTTAAACAAGTTTTTTGTCGTATTGCCTTTATTGGACCCCAATCGAAAAAGCTTGAAAAAGAATTACTGTCCCTCCTAACTAAATACTTCCCCTCTATATCTTTCAAATTTGTTTTTGTGAATAAATATAATATAAGATCCATTTTTGGTTACAAAGATAAGGTTCCTAAAAGTATGCTCTCTTCTGTCATTTACTTATAAACATAGACTTGTGCATTTTAGAATCGTTTTTCATTTTACGAGACAAACCAATTTTAGATGATACACAATTTGCTTACCTTCAACGTTTGGTTTAGATTTTTTCCCGGTTTCTTCTTTTTGTTGGTGTTTTGCTTCCATTTAATTTTTATTTCGGTTTTTTCATGCTCCATTGGAAAACAAGGTTATGTTAAGGTCATTGGTTTACCTGTGTTTTTGTTTTTATTTCAGCTTTTTGAAAGTGACATAGAAAGTCGAAACGTTTATATATATATATATATATATATATATATATATATATATATATATATATATATATATATATATATATATATATATGTATTTATTTAATAGTGTTTAATTAATTATCTATAAAAATGCTAAGACTGAAAGCGATTGTCTTTGCTCTTATATTTTTGGTTAAACTTTGCAAAAAGCAAAACATTAATATCCCTCATTACTTTTACGTAGCTCAGCAAAGCAGAGGTACGTATTCCATCTTACTCGTGACTTTTTTTTGACACACGTAGTTGGGTGACCCAAACACATTTTATGTTCCTGATTTTGATTACTCGACTTTTCCCAAACTTGGAACCGCAGTCATGTTCTGTTGTATTAATGATCTCGGTGCTCATTCCTTTCTTTGACACTTGACAGTCTCTGGGTATTCCAAATTTGAATAATATTTTTATTTGCATGGATTTCCATTGCATCATCAAATGCCCTAGAGCTACTTTCTTCAAAATTTTGTACATATGTAGAAGTTCATGAGTCTTTGTTTTCCGTTTCTCAAGTTTCTTTCAGATATTTCATTTAAATTAAATCATTGATTTGAGAGTTCGGTACTCGATCCACGCTAATAAATGAATTACTTTTCAGAATGTTTCTAAAACAGTCAGCTGTAGGCACGATTTTCTTTTTAGCCTTTTGGAGAAAATTTTTATTATTCATTGCCTTGAAATCATAAAAAGGAGCAAAATATTTTTGTGGTTTCGTTCTGGTGAGTTGGCAGAATTTTTTTATGGTGCTAACTCACTTTACTCTGCATAACATTACTTCTTACATTTGAAAATTGTAGTTAATTACGTTTTTAATTATGTTGAGGCCAATACACACATTTATACTTACATGTGAATGTATGTTTAAAAATCCCCTTAAATTCCGTTACATGCAAACCATAAATTTCCAAGCTGATAGAAATTCCATGGTGGTCAAATTTTTCCCAAAAAACTGTATTTTTAAACTTATTATTCGTTCCTGGTTCCATGCAATACAAATATCAGGTTATAACGAAAGTTCTGTTTATTTTATAAGCTATAATTTTTGGGCATCATTAAATCAATTTAACTTATGAATGACATATCCATGTATGTAACCATCCAAATCGCTGCAAAAATATCTTCTTCCAGATTTTATTACCATAAAATTATTTTAATAAATAACTATCATGGACACAAATGTACACTCCAAGTAAGAAACACATTAGTCATATTTTACTACATGAACTTGAGAAGGGCAATGCAATAATTTCAGCCGTAAGATCCTTCAAAGACACTTATGGAAATGATGTGGTGATTGAAAATACCTATAGAAGATGGTTTTCATCTTTCAAAGAAGATGACTTCAGTCTAAAGGACGCACCAATAAAAGGATGCACCAAAGGATTCAATTCTGAAGAATTGGAAGCTGTCGATGAAAACCCTACCAGTACAAATAGATTACTGAGCATGGCGTTTAATGCGACTCATGTGACCATGTATCGTGAAACTATAAGGCCTAAACTCCTTGCTTAGATCTATAGCTCTAGTGGTAGGGTTTTCATCAATGACAGCCTTCAAATTTTCAGAATTGAGTTTTTTAGAGCGTCCTTTTTTGTTTCTTTCTTTAGACTGACGTCATCCTTTTTGGAACGTGAAAACCATCTTCTATAAGTCTTTTCATTCACCATATCATTTCTAGAAGTGTCTGAGGGATCTTGCCGCTGAAATTGTTGTATTGCCCTTTCGAAATTCATACAGTCAAAAAAGTCATGTGTTCTATACTCGGAGTGTACATTTGGGTCAACAATAGTTATTCAAATAATTTTGTTATAAAATTTGCAAGGAGAAACATTATTTTAGTGATTTAGATCACTACATACATGTATATGTCATTTATAAGGTAAATAGATCAAATGATACTCTAACATTCTAATTTGAAAATGAACAGAACATTCGTTACAACCTGATAATTATAAAGAGACTCCGCTGAACTTTGTTCAGCATGTGCTGGCTTTGCGCTAGTAAAACAAAGTTCATTCACTGAATTCCAAATACTTAAATGCAGGTACATCAATCTTCTTAGCACTTGTCCTACCCTTTTTGGTATTTGAGGATTCTATTTAATAATACTCCTGACTTTCATGAAATATTTTTGTATGCATTTACTTCTACGTTAGTTCGTCAAGTGTACCGGAGGGATGTCTTGTTCCAGTTCATTGCCTTCGCTTCTTTGCTGATATAATGTTCGAGTCATTTAAAAAACTTTTAGGTCGTCGTGTATCGTAAACTTATTCAAACGTAAATTAAAGATCTTCAAATTCAATTTAATTGTGATATGTAGCAATGCATTACTTGCTCAATTACCATGAAACATTTTTAAACAGGTTAATAAATGAAACTGAAACCTCAAGTTTAATTTAATTTCCTTGATCCATTAAAGAATAATAAGTGGGAGAAAATTTTGAAGCATTATTTGATCTTAAACGAACTATTGATCAAAAGCATGCAAAGAAAGTAGTCAATGCATTTATTTCACTAAACTAAAAACGAGCTGGAAATATTTGGCAAAGCATTGTCTGCCTCTACATTTTTTTCTGTGCATGACGTAAATTAATTGATTTTCTATGTTTGAAAATCAAAGACACAGCACATTTTGCTTAGTATTGCTATTTTATTTTTTTTGGTTATTCATTCACAAATGAACACAAAGTACTTAACCTAGTTTCTTCTCAATATCCTTTGAATCTTTTTTCTCTTGTTGCATAAATTCTAAAACTAAGAGGATTTTCTCTTGCGAAAAATCCAAATCCTCAACAGCATCAGTGACTTAATTTATAGCCTTGCTTTACAGATCACGTACTGGGCCCTCGCTTCCCTTTAAATTTATTTTTCACGTGAGTTTCTTTTGTTTTAAAATGTTTCTTTAAGTTAAAGTATTCTTAGTCACTGAGCATTGTTCTCTTATTTGTTTGGTGATACTGTGAAATGTTTTGTCATTCTGGATGTTTTCTTCCGGTGACGAGTATAGTTTAAACTTGAAAAATATGGTTATTTACGTTATTCTTTTTCGGTTACTTTCCTTTATTCCAGAATATGACCCACAATGAGTTCTATGCCTATTATTTCCTAAGTCCTTCATTTTTGTGCCAAAAAAGTTCTCAGCCAACTGTGCATTTGTTTTTCGAGTCAATTTTATGCAAGACATGAAATTACTTCATGTTCTCATGGAACTGAGGCTCGTAACCCGAGTAATAGTGTACGAACCTATAGCAGTCTCTGCTTTGATACCGTCGGTGCAGTCTGGTATAGTCTCAGAAGTTTCAGTCTTCACAAACAGCACAACTATCTGTTTGATGTAGCTTGTCAGTCATTGATCGTATTTACCATGTTCATAGTTGGCTTATAACTTTTAATTATAAGCAAAGTAGATTATCACCTTGACTTTTCACTCAACTTTAAATAGAATTTGGATACAATGACGTTATTTTTTTGTTCTGTTAGACAGTCAAATTTGAGATTAATACAATAAATTTACCAAGTTTTGTGTTTGTAGTTCCTACTTTTTACGAAAAGCTTCAATATCCGAAATAAAGAACTGAAGCAATAAGTTTTCGTTGTAGCTGCTGTATATACATACATACATACATATATATATGTACTGCCTTTTGTCAACGGTTGAATATAGGAATTTGCAATCCATCGTATCATCTGCTTCATATTACAATTTCTAATTTTTATGATTTATTGTTTGCCACTCATTCATGCGCAATTTCGATACACAACATTGGTTTCACTTAATCGGAAAAAAAGAAGGTAAGTGTCGAGCTTTGTATGTAAAGTTGGATATCGAATTCATCCAAATCGAAATCTAATTTGTAAGTGTAGGTCTCAGTTTTATTGCCCCAAAAAGGCCCTCCATGTTTGCAATATTAATTTTCAGTTTAAAATTCGTAACTCATGATCAATATCTGTTCCAATTTTTACGAAATATTATTTGATTCTCAAGAGTTTCAACCAATAGATTTAGAGGACCTCAGCCAAGTGCGATTTTCTTTGTGATATTGTAATACAATTTTTCATAATTTTACTGACCGTTTTTGCAGCAAAAATAGAACATGCCCTCTACCATCAAGAACGAACCTCATCTTAGTATCTCGTCCCCTTTTTTCCATACATTTGACCTGTTCAGCCAATCCCTTGTCGCTTATTAGAATTTTAAGGTTACTTAACTCATCTCATGTTAGCTCTCAAATATCAGGAATCATGACTTTAACACAATCGCTTGATTTCTTCCTATTTTTCTGCAAATTCAATAGGTGTTAGTGAAAACTACTTTCTCAGACAAAGAGTTTTAAGCATTCTTTCTTTAACTTTTTTATAGGAATTTGAATTTTACGTTCACTAGACGGTTTTTTCTTGTATTTTAATTATTGAAATGGCTTGCACGCGGGCAGGGTAGTTAAAGCTGCAAGCACTAATCGTAAATTTTTACATGAACATTCAAATTACGATATAGTTTTAACATACAATCGTTTTATATAAGCTTTGTGTTTTTGAGCAGCTTGAGAACCTTAACATGTAGCGATTTGTGTTCTTCCATCACTGATTCAACCACGTGCTCAATGCAAGCAAATCTTTTACGTTGTGTGTCCTCCAGGACCATAGTGGCCAAACACATGCCCATCATAATTCATGTATGTCTCAGTAAAATATTTTCTTAGCAATTTGTCTCGTGTATCAAGACGTTTTAAACAATTTAAAACCCGACACTCGTGCATTAAATAACAATGATTTAAAAGGCTGAAGAATCTATTCCAGTCTGCTTTTCTAAAGCAAATACATCTCAAAAATCTTTTAACATATTTGTAAACTTTGTGAGAACATAAGCAGTATTTGCTGACGAGTTACTGAAATTTAGTGTTTATATACATATTGTAAACAAATTAAAAGACAAATGTTAGAACTAGTTCATCCGATTACTGGTTTGTCGCACAGTACTTTCATACGCTTAATTTCATTTATCATAATTTTACATAATAAATTTGTAATAGTAATTATGACAAAAATGGTGACTAAGCTATTCCATCTTTATAACCAGTGTTATATGACTGCTGTTGTACCAGTCTTATATGACTGCTGTTGTACCAGTCTTATATGACTGCTGTTATACCAGTGTTATATGAATGCTGTTATACCAGTGTTATACGAATTTTTGGAGAAATTAAAATAGAAAAACTCCTCTGTAGTAGCAATGAGTATTAAGGCATCTGGGGTTGTAATATTAAATACGAAATACATTTCAAATAGCACTCATAGGTTTACATGACATCACAGGAAGACGCATAAATTTAAACAATTAATTACGTTTAAAAGTATACCAAAAGATGTCGTAATGCTTCAACAAATGAATAAAATATTCTTTCTTCAAAATAACGAATAAAGCTACGCATGTATAGAACGTGATTTGAGCTAAACGCATCATTTGAGAGGCTACGGATGCTGTTCATTGACTTCCTAAGCCCTGGTACTAATATGCTCATTAATGCTTAACTGGTCTTAAACTGGACATTCATGGTCTTAAATTCTGCTTCTGAAAGTATGTTCAGATTTTGAAATAATATGTTAACATGACTTCAGCTCAACAATGTATTTTAAAAAGTGATTTACCAATGCAAGCAAGGTAACCTCAAGCCGGTGTGATAATTATTCCATGGCTTTGAAGAAATTTTCATCTTCAGATTTTTTATTGTTTCACTTCGTCGTAGTGTGTTAAGTTATGCATATTTTTCCCAAAATATTCTAAATTTTACTTTAAAACCTAATTTCGGTCAAGTTGAAGAGCTAAAACCATGCTCATTTATGAACGTCATTGTGAAAATTCTTATGTATGAATTATGTATGCTTTTTTATGAATTTATGCATTAATCAAATTTCTCCTTCTACTCCGTTTAGCACTATAGAACAATTTTGACCCCAGGCTCGTGTTCGCTCTTTACCTTTCATAACAAACTCAGAAAACACCAACTATTTTTAACTACCAACATCAGGGACTTTTGTGTTCAATTTTCGCAATAACAAAAATTGTGTATAGTTTTCCATTCATCCAAAAAATCCACGTTTTTTATCATCGTTTCACTATTTGAAATTAAAGTTTTACAGCTGTTGTAAAAAGACTTATAATCCTTTGCTGTAGAAATGCTGAACATATGCAAAGAAAATCGTTTTTCTATAACCAATCACGCACAAACATTGAAATCAATCAGCTTCTCAATTTTATGTAGAAATTCATTACGCAAATCCGAGATTTAACTGATGAAGAAATCAAATGATGATTTCTCATAGTTCGGTTAGCAGTAACTTTCGTTTAAGCGAAAAACGTCTGAAAAAGGTCATGATAACATTACAATTAAATTAAACTCGTTTTGTGAAATTTGCTTTAGTCATTCATTTGTGCTCTAAGGATCGTTTGCTCAAGAGAATAGATGCATAATAATTGGAAAAAACTCAAATATCAGAGACCATGACGTATACGAAACCACAGTTACAAGTGACCGTACAAATAAACAGAACACAAATCTAAAACACTACAATTTATCAAGCTTCATGGATAAATTTGTTTCGAAACTGATTATGGAATATTTTTGGTGTCATTTGCAAAGCATATCAACAACGTTTCAACAGTAAAATTTGGATATTGATAGCGCAAAATTTGCAGACACCAAAGAAAATTGATTGAATATCAAGTTATGGAAGTCTTTTTTGAATGCTTTCAAAAGAATAATTATGACAATAATAGTACTAGTAAAATGAAATAAAAACATTTGTGGAAATGTAAGATTAAATAACAAATAGTTTTTCAGTTCTCTCTTTGATTTACAACAAACAGAAACTTAAATATGTCTTCATTTTTTACATATATTAGATTCGCATTTATATATGATCAAATTAGAAGTATTGTGTGGAGGAGCTGACAACTTTTTATTGGTTCAAGTTCAATACAAATGTCATTCGGGTCAAGTGCGGCGCAACCTTACATCGAGCTTCGTCAACTTTACTTTTTATGAAGCTACAACTGTCCAGAGCCACACCAGTTTCTGTTGTGCTTCACTTCGTAATAGGTCATTCTTAAATCAAACCCTTACTACGAAATTGGTTCTCTTACAGTACTTTTTTAGAAAATCTTGATCCTGAAAATCTGCCAGCATCTAAACCAAGGATGTGCTTTTTGCTGGGTCAACAACGATACTAAAATGCTCGGTGGCTGCTAACTGAACGAAAATACCTGGGCTGTTACGAGGGGGTACCCAGACGCTACATATAAGTGCTCCTAGTTTAATATAGCTCCCTATATTGAGTTGTGATACATTACAACTATAACATACTTATCAAACACATTTCTCGCAACGACTTGAATGAGTAATAATTGCGTTAGGAGACCTTCCGTGAATATGAGTAAATTTTGATTTATTTTGGATTACGCCTTACGTGGAGTGCTTACTAGCTGTCTCACAGGTCAGCCATGAACCCGGCGCCGAACGATTGGGGAGCAAGGTCTAGGCTGCAAAAACTGCGAAACAAGAAAAAGTGGTTACTTCTTAGATTCGTTTTTTGCCAATACTCTCGCTTTAATACTCTAATGCACTTGCAAAGTATTAGCCCTACGTAATTCAAACGTTATAGCAAAATTTTAGAAAATTAATGTTATTTTAAATAAGTAAAATGAATAAATGGGCAAAAACTAACTGTTCGCAGTTTGATATGAGTAGCCAATAAAACTTGTGAAAGTGACCGTATAAACGCTCAAGCGTATTTCAATCCCTCAAACTCGTAACTAGAAGACAAAAATTGCCAATGAACCTTTAATGTCTTTCTTTCAAATCTCTTGGTCAACCTGGTTGTCTCATGCATTGTAGTTCACAAGTTTTGAAACATCGTTTCGCTAAGATTTCCTGGGTTTATTTCACCATGACGTAATTAGCCACTTCAAAGCTGAAAATTTGAGATAAATATTTTGAGGTACCACCAGATTTGATGAAATAACTTTTTGAATACTCACATAATTGTAAGTTTTTAAGAAAATTTAAGACATGTATTCACGATTGCTTTGAACAAGTCTCACGTCGTTCGAGGTCGTTCTAATTGGGATTCCTTCATGACTCCGCAAATGGTTCAAGTGAGAGCAGTTATGCATGCATGTAGAGCGCACCACGCATGCGCATCAGTCGCATGACGCCTGCATGTCTGCGCAGAAGAGGCAGGCTCAGGGTGAAAGTTAAGTGGGGAATTAAACCCTACTTGCAGTGCGCCGCTCCTCACAACCGGAACTAGAAAAGACCTAATGGAGTCTCAGACCATTTGATGGCATGACTAGAGAAACTGAGTGAGGCTCGGTCATCAGCATTGCTTCATTAGGACCTAAACTTTCATGTTGATTAGCAGGATTGTAGCCCCATTTTTTGTCAATTGTACTAGAGGACGTGACTGCATTGGTTGAAAATTGTTCACGTTCTTCCTTGGGGCGAATTATCATTTTACTGACTCCATCCATTCCAGTAATGCTTTGTGCAGACTATTCGTGTATGGTGATGTATGTTTATTAAATCTACATAAGAGATTCTGCCTCAACAAAAGAGGTGATTAAAATATTGAATAGAAATACTGTATATTTGTATGTACATCGACTCTACTCAGAATGGAAGAGTACTGTGCTACTAGTAACCTTATAGCGCTCTGGCTACGACTAAATCCAAGTTTTACGCAGATCTTCGTCGGCTATTTCAAAAATAAATAGAAAAATGCAATTTTTGAACATTGTATTCTAAATTTTCATAATTTTGAAATGAAAAACTGAGTACCAAATTTCAAGTACCAAGCTGTGACACGAACTGGGGCTTAATTTTAACATCGCTCGTTCCCACTGTGATGAAGTATAAAGTATTGCATCTCACTCGGCCGAGATAAACTGTTCTTAACCATGAACGTCTAGAGCTTGTCTTCTAGTAAGTCTAAGATTTGATGTTATCGCACTTTTTTGAATTTGAATTCAATATTTGACTCTTCATCATTTACAGTAAATTATTCGGGTAGCTGCAGTTCCATCGCCCATAGTTTTGCAAACAGAAGACGCCCAACTCCCACCTGTCATCTTTTTACTTTACTGTAGCTTTCATGCTCATGTGCACGTAGTTCAGACTAAGGGTATACGTAGTAGACAATTGATTATCCCATACATCTTTCTAAATTCACTACGAAATTTTTTTCGCTAGCACCTTTGAGGAATTAAAACAAATCCTACAGAGAGAATTACTATACCTGAATAAAGCATGAAATCATAAATGATAGTGTGTTCAGATGTCAAAACACATTTTAGTTCGAAATACATAGAATTTATTGACAGTAATCGTAAAAATGCTGCACAGGCTAGTATAACATGTACATTCTTTTGCCTTGTCAATTGTATACAAAGTGCCGATTCACATCTCGTGAGAGCTCGTTAACTGCATTTCACACCGCTCAGTTTTCACAGCGGTTTCACGCATGCTAGAGGGTAGAAAATAATGTGTCTCTCAATTGTACACCTTCCCTCTCCTCTGCAAGATTCAGTAGTTTTCATGCCCGATTACGAGCGTTGTTTTTCATCTCTCATCGTCTCTTTTATGATGATTTTATATTTTTTGAAAATTCCAAGCTTACAGGCTTAGGGCTTAAAGTCAATTATTCACACTAGAATAGACAACGAGGACGGAAAATATTTAGTCTGGTATTTAATTGAAGAATATCTTGCAATAATTTTGAATGGCTATTAGAGTAAGAGAACTGCACGCGCAATCAAACAGGAAATCGATTATAGAAGGTGCCATTTGTGATATTGATGATTTATCAGTGCTTTGTGTGTCCGCTCAGTAATTAATCTACCTTTAAATGTCTCCCTTCAAGACAGGAAAAAATTACTAAGATTTTCCATCCATTACCGTTGCTTTCAGAACATCATGGTTATTTTGTCGTTCCTTTTTCTCTCTGCAGTCTGCACTGAGGTCTGGAAGTTATGCAATGGAGGAAAGTTCAACTGTTTTCTTCTTATTATTCCATAATCCTCTATTGTCTTATTGTCTCCAAAAATGTAATTTTTTAAATTAGGGAATGCTATGGATATTTTCCAATTCTTTAAGTGTTATAAACTTCCCTACTTTATCAGCTGTACAATTTTAATTTCGTTCAGCGCTCAAAATATGTTGCAAAATGGCGTTCCCAAATGAATAGCTAAATTTTATAATCACCTTTTCGACTCTTTAATTTAAATTTTCTTGAGACATCCCTGTATTTTAATCGAGCCACTCTCGAACTTTATATTTATCCTTTATTAAAAATGTATTTTGTTCTTCTACATGAGTATTGTAAATCGTGACTGTCCAACTACTTCTAACACGCGCTGTTTAAACAAACGTGGGTAAGCATTTGCTGTCTATGTATGTTCTTCCATTTATTTGTGTGTTCATTAATATAGAATGGTATCATATTGTAGATGCTTTCATTCTGCGAAAACATCGTTCTCATATTTAAGAGACTTTTTATGGGGATCAAATGTTCAAAGTTTATTCGACCCACATGTTGGAACAAATGGGGGAAAAGCCTCATATAAAAGTTGGTATGAATGCACTCCTGTCACAAATTCTGATCATTACTGTAAGGACATTATCGTTCCGCTTTTATCTGTATTTACGTTTCTTCTTTCACCACGATTGAACTGAGTTACCTGTTAACATATTTAACATTTTTCTGCTAAAAGACTCAGTTATGTTTTTAAAAAATATTACTGTGTTAAGATTTAAATGAACCAAATTTCCTCCCTACGCGTCGACTTCCTTCAAATTCCAAATGCAGCTTAGCCTCTGAAGTTCATTGACACAGCGGAGTGAAAGCACAGGAGCTTCCAAGTGCGACATTGACCTGTATACTACATGCTCCTGCTGCTGCTGTTGCCATTGCTAGTGCTGCTGTTGTTGTTGTTCGTGTTGCTATTTCCATTGCTGCTGTTGCTGTTACTGGCGTTGCTGGTGCTGCTGTTGCTGTAGCTCTTTTGGTGCTCTTGGACTGTTTAGTTTGGTGTTGCCATTTGGTGTTTGGTGTTGCCATTTCTGTTACTGGTGTTGCTATTGCTGCTGGTGGTGCTTCTTCGCACGAGACTACTGCCATTGATGATACTTCTAGTGTTATTTAAGCCAGTGTGTTTGCAGCAGCCAATGAGTCGTATTTGTATGCCCATGGCGTTGTTGCAGCTAATGAGTCATACATGTATGTCTGTGGTGTTGTTGCAGCTAATGAGTCATACATGTATGCCTGTGGTGTTGCAGCAGCTGATGAGTCATACATGTATGCCTGTGGTGTTGCAGCTAATGAGTCATACATGTATGCCTGTGGTGTTGTTGCAGCTAATGAGTCATACATGTATGCCTGTGGTGTTGCAGCAGCTAATGAGTCATACATGTATGCCTGTGGTGTTGTTGCAGCTAATGAGTCATGGTCTGCCTGTTTGTCTGCTCCCAAAATTATAAAAGCTTAGTTTGCTTCTGTTTGGGCGTGTTTTGCTGATGACACTATAATGTTACTAGGTATTATATATTGGTTTTACCTGTGCTCTTTGCTTAACTAATACTAATGTTCTACTTCTTGTATAAGAGGTGCGGCAAAAGCTTATTTTACGGTTAATGTCAGTGCTACTTCTGATGATGTTCTTGCTGCTGTTAAATTTTGTTCCTGGTGTTTCTTTTCCCTAGGTCGTGGTTGCCAGCATTGCTACAGTAGTTTTTGTCTTGATTCATTCTGTTGTTCAGACTTTCTGTTGCGAGTCTGTCGACAACAGTAAATATGTTTTACTGCTGGCGGTCTCAACTCTGCTGCCGTAAAAATTTCTATTGATGTTTAGAAGCGTGCCCTGAATTTCAAGGCACAGATGAGACAGTTACATATATGACGATTGGTTGGCCTAAAAAAGTGTATCGACTGTTGTCTAGGCATACACGACATGCCTCAGTGCGATAAGAAAAACGAGTAAGGAAATATTTTCTTACTTTTTTTAAATCTGTCCGGTAATATATAATTATTTGTGCTTAGTTCTCACAAATATACAGGTCAAGTGATACTGTGACGATAAGCTCTAGTTCCTACATAGGACTCAGTCGCCAAAAAAAATCTTTGAATTTATTTCAAATCAGATCGAGGTTAAGCCCATATTTTGCAGATCTTACCCCAGACCAGTTTCTATACACAGCCAAATATATTTAATACAGGAAGGTTTCATTAGCTGTTATATCATTTCTTAACTATGGTTAACGTACAACGGGCTTGGAATTACGGTACTGTGTTGAAAATCACCATTTCTCGTTAACTGTGACAGCCAATCAGTTAGTGTGCCAATCAGTAAAAAGCGTATGATTACACTGGTTTACAGAGAAATTAAGGCAAACATGAAAATAGTTGTTCTAGTCTAATTTTCGAGTGTTGATTTCAGATACAAAACCAGGGTTCACTCATCACCTCCGGTTTTTGAGATATACATGTATACTACCAACTGAATGTATACTAACTGGATATACATACTAACTGCATGGTTTAACGGCCAGAAAGCTGCCTTCAACTTTTCTGTACCGATGGTATAGAAAGAGCCACGACGGCATGCAGATGATTATTTTTGTCTAAGAAAATAACAGGTTTCAATGCTTCTTCTAGAAAAAATATCAAATATCCCAACCTTCCCTCAGCTATAAGACCTGGTCCCCACTACGGTGATTTCCCTGTCCCTACACCCCCAGCAAATAAGGATCTTCCTTCATCAGATGAAGACATGCTTTCAGAGGAAGGGTCTGCCAAGTCAATCTCTTCTGAAGACAATGTTTCTGTTTATTCAGGAGCAAGTGACAATGAGCCCCACTGGATCGCGCAGGAAGACCTCAATGACCTTGCCCGAGATTTGTATCTATTTAAACAGCAGTCAGAACTCCTGCCATCCCAGCTTAAGCAGTGGAACCTGGTCATGGCAAATGTGAGAATCACCAGTTACAGGACACGGAACAAGGACTTTGCTTCATTCTTTGACATGGAGAACAGGTTGTGCTACTGCTCAGATGTCTCTGGCTTGTTCACTCTTCTTGGTTTCCCACACAATCCGTCAGACTGGCGTCTTTTCATAGACTCTTCCAAGGGAAGTTTGAAGGCTGTGCTCCTGCACAATGGGAATAAATACCCCAACATTCCCATTGCTTACTCAGTCCATCTGGAGGAGTCGTATGACTATACGGAGCTCCTTTTGGAAGTTGTCAAGCATAACCAGTACCAGTGGAATCTCTGCGGGGACTTCAAGGTCATTGGGCTCCTTATGGGTATGGAAACGGGCTTCACAAAGTACTGTTGTTCTCTCTGTCTATAGGACAGTCGGGCTGTGTCCAAGCACTACAAGCAGAAGTACTGCAGATCTAGGAGTACTTTTGTGCCTGGTGAACACCGTGTCCAAGAAAATCCTCTGATGGACATGAACAAGGTGTTTCTTCCTCCTCTTCATATCAAGCTTAGCTTGATGAAAAATTTCGTGAAGTCCATCGACAAAAATGGCGCTGCCTCCCAACACTTGTGTACTCTGTTCCCAGCTCTAAGTTCTGCTAAGCTCAAGGAGGGCATCTTCGTCGGACCTCAGATCTGAGAGGTGCTGAAAGACAAGGACTTTGAGCAGCTTCTTACCTTAAAGGAACTGACAGCATGGGAAGAATTTAAGTCAGTCTGCCATGGCTTCCTTCGTAACACACGGGTACAAGATTACCAAGAGTGTACCGAGGAGTTGTTACAGTTTTGTGAGGATATGGGATGCCGAATGTCACTCAAAATTCACTTTCTTCACTCCCACCTCAACTTCTTCCCTCCAAACCTCGGAGCAGTGAGCAATGAGAATGGAGAAAGGTTTCACCAAGATATTACTGAGATGGAGAGCAACTACCAAGGCAAGTGGAACCCCAGCATGATGGTAGACTTTTTGCTGGATGCTCTTGCGTGACATGACGGGGGCAAAGTACACAAACTCGTCCAAAAAAATCCACTTCTAACGTCTGGTGTACTATGATTTGTGTGTATTGTATTATCCAAGTAATTTAGTTCCATCAACGTTCTGCACCTATGCTGATTTTCTGTAACATGCCTTTATAACAGATGAAATAAAAATTATATTTTGAATTTACATGCAGTGTAATTAAAATGGGATATGTGAGAACAAAAAACTAGAGGTGATAGAGCAAAACTGTTCAGAAAATTGAATTCACCATATGAAGATCATTAAAACACACACCTAGTCACATCCTTGCCTCAGAGCAAAATATTTTTTTCGTAAACCAGTGTTATCATTCTCTATTTTTTCAGAGTTATCAAAGCTTTCCTCCTCATTCATTAAAAATGGACTCCGTGTTGCTACTCAGCAGATACTAGACTGCGTTTTGTTGATAGTGTGCGCGCTTTGAAGCTGTTAGTATTAGTGTGCTAGACGAGGCATCTACTGGTAATGGCAGTTAGTGAGAATTGCATGGCTTTCTCTCCCTGAGAGCATGAGCTTCAGTCATGGAAAATTCATAATTGCCAAGTAAAGTCATTTCATATCAGATTCATCGTACTGAAGAAATTTGTGATGTAACTATGCTCTACACTTCATACCTTGCAATAAATATAATCAAAGTTTAACCTAAAATTTTGAAATTGAAAATGAACACACTAATCCGTTTAGGATAGAAGTGAATTATGAGATATTTGTAACACTTGCCATAGAAAAAGCTCATGGATCACACTGAGCTCCGTGGCCTTCAAGCAAAATCTCTCTTTGTAGAAAAAAACTCCTTTGAAAAAACTTTCCAAGCAAAACATTGTAAGATAAAACTTCCTTGAAATATAATTTTCCTGATAATTAATATTTCTGGTTATTATTAGGTGAAGTAATGCTTAGCACATCGGAAAAGTTTTTATTAACAACAAATACTATGAATGATTATGTTTGAAATGTCTATAAGTCCTGCAGTGAAAAGACCTTCAAAAATCGTCTAGATAAATATTAAATAGGATACCAATCAATATTGTAACATACTACTTTCATATCCTTCTAAACTTCTTAGGCCTACGTATGATTGAGATGAATGTGAGTTACTGAAAAGTCTGTACGTGATTAAGATTCATGTTGACTGAAATGTCGGTGCGTGATTAAGGTGCATGCGCGTAAATGATGCCTTTACTTTAGACAGCATGGAATTTAGGTACCAGCCAAGGACTACTATAAACAGGACGTGCACCGCCATATAGCTGATTACGCTAGCAGAGGCCATTGTATTCTTAGTAACATAACATTTTCTATCGGACAAATTGATCAAAAATTACTTCTTTCAAGCAATAAAAGGGATAATAACGTTTTACAGTAAATTTTAAATGGTTTAAAGCACTGTAATGCATTGAAATATCAATTTTAACCGGTCTTAACATGTATTATTGTATGAGCTTAGTGGCCACTTTATAGAAAGCCGAGTTGCTGCAGCTTTAGACTTTACAAGCTGATTATAGTTAAACCTTTTCCAATGCATACAACCAAACATACAAACATTCACGCATATAAACAAACAGACATAGGCAAAAACTTACCAAACTGCAGCGATTAGTCAGCCAACCGGGCCTTTTTGACAGAGGTCTGAAGAACTGCATTCTTCTGCTAGTCTTTCTCTGAGGGGTTGACAGCAAATTTGAG
The DNA here is from genome assembly GCA_006783055.1 of Trinorchestia longiramus. Classification (NCBI taxonomy): domain Eukaryota; kingdom Metazoa; phylum Arthropoda; class Malacostraca; order Amphipoda; family Talitridae; genus Trinorchestia; species Trinorchestia longiramus. Next base: position 148,837 of record VCRD01000876.1, read on the forward strand.
GGGTTAACAGCAAATTTGAGGGGTTGACAGCAAATTGAGTGAGTGTAGTAGTCGTCAGAATACTGCCTTTCTTTGACTCGTACAGTTCCTTGACGTCTGCAAATGATGCCGTGTTTCATTGTCAAGACTGATCTTCTCGCCCTTCTCACTGATCCAGTTGTTGTGGATGCATTTGTTTAGCAGATGTAGCTCCAGTTGTTTAGCTCCAGTTGTTTAACAGATGTACTGTGTCAAAAAGAAGAAACCAGACACGCTCGTTGTCAAGAGGATGCTTGGTTGTGGCACTGCAATTACCTAGTGATTAGAATAGAAGTGGCCTTGCAGTCTCGGTTATTCTCGGCCATGCCACTCAGCACCCCACCAGAAAATGAAACAGTTGGGCGAATCTGTACTTCATCTACCAAGAGAAACACATTCTTCTGTTGCAGTGTCTGATTTTTTTTCAAATGTTTCCCTCAGCACCTGGTCCTTGTCAATAGATGAAGTGATGTACTGCAGCTTGCGTTTGCATGGCAGCACCAAAAAGTCTCTGAGCTGTTCATTATTACACTTCGGGAATGATTGAAGAGCAAAACAATTATCATTCATGGAAAACTGCTTCTGTGATAAAAGTTCCAACAGACGTGTCAGAAATACCAACTTCTTCTCCTTCTCGGTGTCGACAACATTTTGGATCATTTTGTCAAACGGGATAACATACATAGTTCATTGCCATGCGCAAAGTTTCGTCGGACTACGTATACGATCTCAAGCCATTGTTGGGATGAAGTATCTTAGACAGTGGTGCACTAACGCCGTTCTTGAACGCTCTGAGCGTTAGTGGGGAACACAAAGTGAGGTGGGCTTGTTTTCGACAATCACAGACAGGCTGCACTCACTGAAGTTGTCGGTCATGAACAAACATAAAAGCCTTTCTTTCGATCTTGAAATAATCAAGTTCTTGTACTGCTTCTGCAGGTTACGTTCAGGTTTGAAAGCATCAAATGAAGAAATCTTATCCTTCTGAAGAGAATACCTCGGTTGTTGGTCTTCCACTTTCGCCGGGCGAGGTGCAGGTTTTGGAGATGGCAGACATGAAGCAGGCACATTGAAAATACTGAGAGGGATTTCACTGGTTCACACAACCCCACACTTGTTCGGCGTTTTTAATACATATAATTAGTAATGAACTTTGTAAACAAACAGTATCCACTTAGAAATGCAGCAATGTGCCTCAAAACAAAGAACAATGTCCGATTCAAACCGAGCGACAGACTACGACAATGTTCTGACTGTGACAGATGGGGCTAACTGAAGTCAGTAAACTGGCCTCCGCTACTGTAGTCAGCTACATGGCGGTGCACGTCCTGGTTATAGTAGTCCTTGGTACTAACCTAAGAATTTACGAAATCACTCATCCTTCTTGCCATATTTTCTTTTATTCCATTCTATTCTACTCTTAAAAAATTATTTCATAGTTAGATTGAGGATTATTTCCCTGTGAAGGTTTAATACCATTATTGAAAGGGCATATTTCCCTCTCTTGGGATTCATGAAACGGAGTAGTGATCCACTCAATGGTAAGAATTTGTTCCACGATGTTAATCCACTCCACGGTGGGGTCTCTGGTGCATGCGTCATGCAGTGCAGCCATGCAGGTCTGAGTATGGTGGTCAATGTGACGAAGCTTGTGTGTGTGTTGTGCTGACGACGCGGTCGAGCGACTTGAGACAGAAGTGTTGGAACCTATCGTTGTGTTCTGGTTGCTATAACTCACATAAATAAAGGAAGGAATATGAGGAAATTGAGTTCATAAATGAAGTTTTGTGCAATCAAAATAACGCTTAACGAATTAACTTTGAAGAACTCTGATACCCAGCGAGTAGGTAATGAAAAAATTAAGTTCAAAAATTTATATTGGATAATTTTTTAAGACAAAATTTTATATACATGACATGGCTATAATGTTCGTATTCTATTTATTTTATTTTTCAGTTTACTTATGATAAAAAGAGCTGTGATGCGTACGTTTACACCGACTAAAGTGCCGACGTTTGAGCTTCTTGTCTACAATTTTACTTACTTTCTATTCGAGTCATATTCAATGAGAATGTCATTCTAATTTTTCTATTATTATAAAATGAAATTGCTGACATATTTAGAATAAATAGATTTTTTGTGGAATTTAAGTCATTTAACAGTTTGCCATTTTCAACGTACAGATATACTCTCTCTCAGCTTATACATCATAACACTATTACAAAATACTGCTTCTACTAACTAATTGTAGTACTTTTTTTAAATTGCTAATCATTATTACTTTTAGTTGCTATAAGCACCGCGTTGATGGAAGTTGAAGAAAATTTAGACTAGTGATTTTCAATATATTTGTCACTATGTGATCACTCATACTAATACTCCATTCATCACGTGTCGTACTATGTGACCTCTCATGTTAGATTCAGAAGACACTCCAAAACTCGCCTTGTGACGTCATTCGGCGGACGCGCGTCACTAGGACAGTAGAACTCTCCCCACACCCCTCTCGCCTACTCGTGTGGCAGTGGAGCTGAGAAACTCGTAGTGCCCTCTCACTTACTAATGCATTATGAATCAATATTCCCCTAAGTACACACCACCATAAGTATTGCACGCCACTCAAAAATGCACTACCTACTCCATAGTCACCAGGCTATGAACTGTAGTGTAAGTACTTTGCTAAGCAGCATGTTTATTAAGTGGGCGTAATTGTAGCAAATACTAAACATATCCCACAAAAACTTTAATTCTGTTTTATTTATTATTGAATTCGCAAATACATTGTATGTAATGCACTGTCGAAAATCAATTCACAAGTTCTCATGTTTCACACATGAATGATTTGGTTTGTTGTATGCCTGCAGCCCGAACTACTAACTGACCTCCTACAGGTTGCACGTAAGCCCTTGGATAGTAATATAAAATATATAAAGATATTGTTGATAATTCACTCGAGGAAATTGCCGCATCATCAATATTAATGATCATTAGTTCTTATATGTTTAGTGACAAGTTCTTGCAAAATATAGATACTCTGTGATACTCAAGGTTATCATCATATCATATTATTCTTTCGACATGAACAGTATTGAATTCTCTAATCAAACCCTAATTGGCTTCAGCATCTATTATTTTTATAAAATTGCGACCGCTAGTTCATTTTTAATTTTAATTTTCAGGACTTTTTTGATTTCATTTGAACTCAAGGGTACAGAAACGTTGGTTATTTCCCGAACAATATAATCAGCTACTGTTCTAGCAACATTCGTCTATGTTCTCATAGCAATTCAACTGAGAAGAACTCAACAATCGTAAAGGCAACATTCCGTATAGTATCCTTGTTTTCGAACGATAATTATGAATTAATCTCATCCTTTAGTAAAACAAAGCTGAATTATTTCCAGTACAGTTCGTCCTTGGCTTGAGTTAACTACTGATCAGAAATTTATCATTTACTGCTAGATAGAGTAACTTTGTCTGCTAAACAATAATATCCTAAGTAAAATATGTGCTTGATAGTACTATTTAACCCTTTATGCCCTGAATTAACTTCTAGCAGTAAAAAAATTATCTGTTGTGCATATTATGGTTGAGGGGGAACAAATAATGAGTACAGTTGTTAAAATTAAAGATTTATAAATGTTATAAAAAATATTTGTATGTGACGAATTCGTCACATCCGGGTGTAGAAGTGCATAAACTGATATACAAAGAAAATGAAACATCTTTTATTCATCTTGAATGAATGCCAAAATCAAAAGGCATGATTATAATAAGTACTTTGCAATGAAAATATCTCCTTCGACAATATAATTATGAGATATACATCTTTTCGGGATAAAACAAGATATCAAATTATTATTTGTATTCATTTCATAATCAAAAAATACGGTTGATGTTACATTACTCGTATTAGGTCTCAAAGCAGTTAGACTCCTTGTTCAAGCACAGATGAACCTTGCATTCTTTACACACAACGTTGGTTCTTCCACTGCAGTTTGCTCTCTTGCAGCGATTTCTTTTTTTGTGAATCCTTGGTAAATGTCCAATTCCATCTTTCTGGACTGAAATTGTCGGGCGAGAACAGCTCTTCTTGGGTGCAGAACAAGATTCTTCAATTGAAGAAGGTCTTCCTCTCTTTAAATTATTTAATTTTTAAATTATTTAATTATTTAATTATTTAATTATTTTTAAAATTATTTAATTTTTCCTTTCGCGTTTGTCACATGCACAACTGTCTTTCATCTAAGATTAGAAATAATTCCTGTAAAATTAGATGTATTGAGTTATGTACTGTTTTTCAACGCGGAGCATCACATAATAAGTACGTTTTTAGCGCAAGCTCAAAAAATGATTACCCAGTTAAAATTCATCGCCTAACATTGAATTTAATTGTGATCTTCACATTAAATTTTCTCATAAAGGAAGTTTCCATTGGTTTAACTTCTGTCGTGAATTAAGGAGTTCCCTGTTCGCTTGTAGCCTATTTTTTCCCCTTCATCTCGAGCAGAAGTGTACAGCTTTGTCACATCACTCCAACTTTGTGCTCAATCAAGAGTCTTTCATTGAACTCTGTGATTTGTGTGCTACGATCAGTTCTTTAAAAAAGCACCATCTTCTTCTGCTTGTCTTTTGAGATTTGCCTTCCTTGACGGAGGCGTAGGAGTCCTGAGCTTCTTTAGAGGAAGTTTGGCAGTAGCGCATGTCTTTGTTATCTCCTCAAGTGCATTACTTTGCTTAGACTAGAAGCTGCCTGTTTTACAGCGCTCACTCTGAGAGTCGATGGCGATTTTAATTTTGGAGTTCACTAGACCTAACTTTCACTATTTCTCTTTTTCGATCAACGTGTGAGGGATTTACTAATGAGGAGAGGTGCCAATATGGGAGATTATTTTGGTCGGTGTGACTACTGCGTTTGCACTGTGTGCGCTATAGTCCTGCAATACAGGAGCAGTATCACTGTTGCAACAAAAATTATTCTGAGTAAGATTTTTACAAAATTATATTGTTTCTTTGATTTTCTTTTTGGATATTTAACGGTCCAGCTTGGTCGACTGGTATCACCAGCTTGGTCGACTGGTGAGCGAATCTGCTTTCGAGCGGGAAGACCCGGGTTCGAATCCCGCTGCCGACATGGTTGACGCGGCTAGAAATACGGCATGGGACTTGGGTAAACAACCGAATATTTATCGAAGTAATTATCCGACCCAAGAATGGGCCAGAAGGTTCGTTCCTATAGCTTCATTCTATTCTATTCTTTCTTACATTATAAAGCTTACATGCTTTCATTAGGTCATTGGCGATTAGAAGTTTGAAAGCAGCTAATGGCAGAATATCCTTCTTCTCTAAATTGAGGTTTGAGACATTACGTCTATACAGGAGCTAAGCGTTTACCACAGCCACATCCACCATGTGTAGTACAAGCCTCAAGTAGCACTTTTTCGCCATCAGATGTATTTTGCAGAGTGCAATGAGTTGATCTTCAAGGTCAACTCCTCCCACTGATTGCTTGTATTGCTTGACAATATCGGTGCATTGCACTTCGATGGTTGTCTCACTCTCTGAATCAAAACGAGGACCTGTGGTCAATTGCTCAACTTTAGCAAATGTGAAAATCATATGTACTACTCTGTTATCGTAGCATTTCACGTACATAGTTTCTGAATTATCTTGTGTAAGTTTTGCAGTTTCAAAGGCTCCTCTTCCTTTTTTCGTGATTTGCTTCTGACCTTTTACGTCTTGTGGCAGCCCATCTAATCTTGCAGTTTTCACTGTTCCACAGCACCATATTCCACGTCCAGCTAGATGACCTACAAGTGGTAGTGAAGTGACCCAATTATCAAAGAAAAGAAGGTGGTTCACATTTGCTGGAATGCATTGAACAAGATGCAACACAAAATTGGCACTGGGTTGATGACCCTGGCACATCAGGGTCATCAACTGGTTTTATCTCTCCAGAGCATGGAATGAAATCGTATGTCATACCACATGCATCTGCTTAAACAAAAAGCTTATACCCCCATTTTTTGGGTTTACTTGGAATGTATTACTCGGCTGACGATCTCCCTTTGAAAAAAAACAGTTGTTCATCCACGCAAAGACTTGGAATTTTGGGGATAGCCTGAAATTCAGTCCGCAAGTCATCAATCATAGGTCGGACATAAGAAAACTTGTGATTACTAGCAGTATCTTCCACGGAGTTGTTTGCCAAATGAAAATTACTTTTGATTGTTTCGAATCTTTCTCTGCTCATTACATCACAAGCTAGGTCTGCAGTTGATGATAACTTCCTACACCAATGCGTTTGCTTGTAAGTTTGCTAATAGAGAATTAACATGCCAATCCAAAGCATTGTTCCATTTCTTGTTTAGTAACTTTCAAAGGTTTGTTGATATCATTTTAAGCTGAATACAAATTTCTTTCTCTAACTACTAAATATCGGAAATTATCCGATAGAAAATGCTTGAAATACTGCTCAGGAGAAAGAACTTCATAGCAACAAGGTAAATCAGGTACTAAATATGTAGGAGTCACCCACACATCATCCTGAACAGAAGACCACTGGTGTTGAGGATTGAGTTTACTTGCTCTGCGTTGCCTTGGAGTTGCTGGTATGGGGCCTTGTATTTCAATAACAAGTGATGATTCCTCGTCAACCTTTCTAGGCTCACTTTTAGACGCTTCGCTGCAGTCTGATATTTGAAGAACAAAATGATATCATTTATGAAACTATATAGGAAATTAAAAGCATGGAATTCAAAAACAAAGGATCGTAAGATGGAAAACATTACAGATTTATACCTGGTTCATTTTTTCAATCCACCGTGAAGTCAGGGTCTGCATCATCATGAAAATCTTCACAGCCATCACTTTCATTACAATTCAAAATAATTGTGACTCCATCTTAGACACTCCGGCTTCCACAAAATAGTCTGAGTGAAAGAAACAACAGCAAATTAAAAAATGTAGGATAACAATGAACATACATGAAAGAAATATGTGCATTGTTTGAGTATATGAAAATATTTACAGTGATAGCGTAAATAATATAACTATCTAAAAAAATTACTGAATGTATTTTCAAAAAATTTATAGAACAGTAGTATTTTGAACAGAATCTCGAAGAGATTCACCAATTTCGCTGTATTTCACTTAGATATTATAGCTCAAACGTAATATCCTGCACTGAAATCACTCAATCGTCCATCAACATGTATCCCTCTTAAAACATAGATGTGGCGAATTTGTCACCCCACTTTGAGACCATTTTTTTACCATTTAAGTCATGAGATTCAACCCTTCCAAGCATAAACGTTTCATATATGTATTAAACATTATGCTGAAATCATTATATGCATGTAGCTCACCTGATGATTCGTTCATGTGGGTATAAATAACACCAACGCGAGAGCCAAAAAGCATACGTCACTCTTTTGCAATTTTTGTGTTGCAATTGGTAAGCTGGTGCAAATAATGATGCAACACTTGTCTGAATGTAAACAGAACATGTTCCGTACTCGTCACACTCCTTTGTTAGACTCTACGCTTCTAATTACTGGCGCTATAAGCATTTCTTTTCACTGTGACGAATTTGTCACAGCCTGTCATAAAGGGTTAAGTTACGCAGGATATTAAGATAGTTTAATGAATATTTTTATTTACGCAAACAAGATAAAAGGAATTCATGCTAACTGTTGGACTTTACATTGCATTCTCTGAATAATTTCCTAGGTGCTGGTAACCAGTTCCAGGTGCCAACGTGACAGGTTGACACGTGAGCCTTAAAATGGCCACGTGCGAAGGTGCCAGGATTCTTGATGAACGCTTTGCTCGGAAAAATTCTACACTTGAATGTTTGTTATTGTTGGAGTGAGTCATGAATAGGATTCTTTGCAGTTTTGCACAATTTTTTGGTATCGTACAATTATTCAACACAACAATAATTGTGTGTAAATATTGTCGGTTTCGTTTGTAAAAAATATAAATCAGTGTATAATAATGTATTCGTCATTTACAGTGAAAAATGTACCCATTAAACAAATGTTTATAGTTTTAGTAACTGAATAGGGATGTTTCTTATAACGGGCTAGTTACTTCAGTAGTTCAGCTCAGAATGCTAAAACAAACTGCCGTTATGACTACATATCAACAAAGACAGAGTTTAAAATAAAAATGAAGCGGATTTTGTCTTGACACCGCGAGGACACGCTACTTATCATATTTTCACCGCATATTTCCGAGGAAGTAATATGCAGAGTGTATTCTTATGGAAAAGCTTAATATATAAGAAGTGTGGAGCACTGGAACCTCTGCCTTAGGCCAGTAGACCTCTTAATCTGTACCAAAACTAATATCGAACCGTAGTACGAATGTCCTAGAAGTCACTGCAGCTGTATCTTGGGGTTATCTTGAAGTTGCTTTGAGGGTTTACTGACGTTCCACATCTGAATACTTCTCGATGCGCAATTCTTCCTAGAGTTTATACCTAAGTGCCAATTTTCGATTAATTTTCATCGAACTATGGGAGAAATTGTCATTACAATAAAGATTTATCATCAAAATCTGAATTATCATTATATGTGAACCGTCATAACAATAAAAATATTGATGTTGAAAGTGATCGGCAATAATGTACTCATCAGAAGCGTATTGCTGTCGAATGGTCATCGGTAGCAGCATGTATTATAGCTAGGTCAACACCGCTCACATTACTGAATTGTAGTCGATGAAAGTAGTACTAAATTTGATGACATTATCTGATATAGATAGGTGTATAATGGTCACCATCCATCAGTTGCATTAGCTGTTGATAGTTTAGGACTTGGGAAAGAGGGAGATTGAAAAGCGTTTCCCATCATAGGGACAACTTTCCTCCAAAAAGAACCAAACAGAGCGTGTTCAGTGTTTTAATGAACTTTTCCATCGAACTGTGCATCAGCAATTGAAAGATGATTATAGCTACGAGTCAGAATTCAATGGAATTTGTTCAGTGAACAAAAAACAGTTTCGGTAAATAATTATTGATGAACAGCTGTCCCTTAGATAAGCTGTAAGAACTCCAGTTTGTAGAAATTATGTGGGGGAGAAGTGATCCCATTAAAAGTTTTCCATGTCGATTCACAATTCTTTACGTTTTCTGGGCTGTAAATTCCTCCGAATTAGATAATGAAGATATTATAGTTTCTTATTCTCATAAATAATAAATTTATATTGTACTCTCTTCTCTAATCTGTTTTTAAAATTTAATAACTTGGCGTGTTAGCATAGATATCATTTACATAGAAGACAAGCTCAGCATTTTCTTTAATAATATACCACATGTTATAAAATTTGATTAAAAGTTAACGATTCAACAGAATGTCTTCTCAACTTTCATCGTGATTGGCACTTATGCAAACAGACATTTATGGTCGTGAACCTAAACGTGGTGGACTTCCGTGTCTAAGTAGTGTTTGAGTCACCCTCAGCTGGACATCGGCATTATTGGTCAACACACGAAGAAGGTTCGTGTCTCCAGTAACGCATGTAAGCAGCACAGAACGCCAAGTTTCTCTTGGCCCGCCGGCTGCACTAGACTTTCTTCGGGCGACCTTCAAAAGTCCGTTAGAGGACTTCAGCCAGGCAATGCATTTCAAGCTTCGAGCCCGACAGGTTAACAGGAAGTTGTGTCGAGCCAACGTTGCGCAACCTTGCCCGTGTATAACCTTAAGAATAAATTCTGCGAGACAGTTTAAGGTATAGATTTTTTACTATCCAACCTCACGTCGTATTTTGATTTTTACCGAGTAGAAATAAAAAGTGAATAGCTTTAGATGAGAACATACAAGATGTGTTATTTCAAATAACTATAAAACGGAATGAAGCCCCCTGTGAAATATGAAAAATCTCCCAGATCATCTATGGCATTCAAACTTCTGTAAGACTCTGTTCCAGTTTTTTCATTGAATTAGTGTTGCCACACTTTCTATTGGGGTGTAGCAGCGCAATTCAGAGAACATGATACCAAGTTAATCATCAACCGAAAGTTCAGGAGCACATTCATAACAGCGTTGTAAGATACCTACTTTTGCAATACCTCCCTCCAAAAAGCAATTTCACAAGCGTCATCATCGAAGACGAAGTTTATTTCTGGTCTGATCGGACACGCGCTTTGTTCCGGCTTCTTACTCTTCTCAGTCACCGAGAGAAAGTCCTTCTGACCTTCCGTCACCTTCAAACTCTATAGTCTCACTTGCAGCCAATCGCGCTGAAGTGCCGCAATACTTACCGTACATTACTTATCTTTTCCAATGTACTATGCACTTCATTTTGAACGTGTTCATAATGTCGTACATCTGAAGTTGAGAAAATTTTCCAACTCAGATTGATGTTCGGGATAGGTACTTTTTATAAGTTGGTCACCCTCATTTTGCCGTGATTTCGTTCTTTTAAGTTCAAAATTAAATTATACCCCATACTGAACTATTGCCTGCCTAATATGATTCCCAATATTTTTAAGTGTTTCTGATATGATCTATCTATTGCATGGCCTCTTATGGGTGAGGACGATTTCTTGAAAGACTGTTGACTTCTTGTTTTTGTTACACTAGTTGCAGAGCCTTCTTTTGCCTTTTGTGCTTTCTTCACATCCACTCGGTAAATTTCCACAAATTTGAAACGATTGAGTGTCCTCCCTGACAACATAAATATTTATGCTGTTTAGATGTTTGGACATTTATATGTACTATTTTAAAAATACACGGAACAATATTCAATAACATTTACGCGCAATATAGCTTTTACAAGAGATAGACCAATCAGACTAAAGACTTGAAATCACAGAGGAAGAAAAAACAACTGGCCTAATAATTAAACAATTTCAGTCAACGAAACGAATGGAGTAAGAAATGCATTGAGGTCAAACCTCGATAAAAGCTGGAGTGGTCAACATTTGGAAACAAAGCTAACGTAAAAGAATTTCACATAATTTTCAGAGCTCATAGCATGGGATAATGCTCTATGTTAAAAACCTAGTTTTTTGTTTTGATAAAATAATGGTTGAGAAAACAAAAGCATAATACTAACCAATGAAATCTATCATTTCGCTACGCTATAAAAAAACTTTATTGTGAAAGATACTTTGTTTAGAAAAAGTATACTGTGTATAACATTTCCATATTACATATTTTTTGTACCTAATATGGAAAAGTTGTTCATTCGTGCTTTTAGTTGGTATGATATTCGTTGAATATCTACTCATGTTATGTATGTGTCGTACCGTATGCCCTCTCGACGCCCCGTTTTTGTCTGCATACATAGCTCGCTACAGTGCCGTGTGAAGCGCATATGTTGCACTGATGTGCGCACAGAAGGGGCTCAAGAGAAAGTTAAATGGGACACTCGAGAAGAAAGTTGAGCAAGTTCAACGAACTCGGTATCCGACTCGCAGTTCCGGAGTCCCAACATCTCGACTCATATAGGCAAGCGTGCTCTCCCAGTCTCCGTCTAACTAAAAGTGAAAAAAGAAAGGGAAATTTGCTCTTTGCACTTGAATCTTCAGTTTTCAGGCTTCAAGAAATTTTCCTCTGATGGGTAAGGTACACTTAGAAAAAATTTCCAGCTGTTTTATTTCGAAAGCAATAGTACTAATTGCAACAAAATATTACTCATGTTGATTATTCTATGCTGTTTGAACGTTTGCTTCAAAAGTTTGTTATCAATAATCAAATAAATTATCATTTGTTTCAACAAGTTTACAAGCAAATTTCCTCCTGACAAAATTTACGTTAACGATGTATGCTTTTTCACTAAAGTATTTAGTGTATTGGGACAAGCGTAGAGCCTGTATTTGTTTTTCAATTGTCTTTGGGGTCCTAAATCTGTATTATGATTAAAAATACCGTTAATTGACCTCTCTAGAAACGATCCATGTTCCATCCAACTGATAGAGACCATCCGTCCTTGGTTGGACTAGTAACACACGCCAGTATAATGACACTCAGCGGACATGTCCTACGAAACTTGTCTTTAGGAAAATTGTCTATGGTGGAAGTGGCATAGTATGCTTCATCAGTCGCTATTTGGGAGGAAGAGAAATATTGTATTTGATGTAGTCGTTTCTGCCAGCATACCTTCCGCATCCATCATTGCTAGAGCCACGTAGCTCAGCAGCAGCAGCAACGTTTCATGTCTGAGTTAGAGTTTTTTACGATGCTTTGCTTGTCAATTAGTCCTCATCTTTCGCTTTTCTCTTTGCCTTGATTTGTTCACAATGACCTGTTGATGCTATCTAGTTCATAGTCTTTAAAACTGGAACAGGATCCAAAAAGTTGGTTCGATAGAAAATATTCTGTTATAATATTTTTTCTTCTATGACTCTATAGTCAAAATATTATATTTGCAGACATTTAGAGGGAAACTGGTTTACTAGCTAAAAAGAACCGTTATGAGGAACGTATGCAATATTAGCGTTCAGTGTTGCATTTATACACCCAAGAGAGGAGATATATTAAGCGTTTTTTATTTTTTTCCGTAAAATAGTTTTTGAAATAGCCTGTATTGGCACTTGTTCACTCCAATTTTCTATGATTTATCTTTTGAAATGGTCCTTATCATCTTTGAACCATCAATGCAGTAACTCTAATAATGAAACCTAAATTCTGCATTAATCTACGAGTATGGATAACTATTAGGTCGATTCATAAATAATTTCCGCTCTATGATCTTTGATTCAACGTATAATACAAACCAAATTACCAAGTTTTAATCAATCATATATTCACTATCATTTTTAATGGCCTTTTCCCATTTGCTAATTAACTTTTTAATGCTATCCAGATAAAATGAAGACTTTCGATTCAAAAAAGCTTTGAATGTATTTTTTTATTTGATTGGCTTCATTAAATTTTCTGCCTTGAAGAGCATTCTGTGAAGACCTGAAGATGAAAATCAGTCGAGGCGAGGTCAGGGGAATATGGAGGATGGGGTAGTACAGACCATCCAAGTTGCAAAAATTTTTCTTGCGTCACTTTTGCATCATGTGGTCTTGCGTTGTCATGAAGAATGAGCGTTTTTCTGTTGACAAGTGCTGGACGTTAATTTGCTAATCTTACCTATCTTTTTTAAGAGGCGGTATATGGTGGCTGTGGGTCATTGAGTTTTCTCGTTAATTTACGAGTGCTTAGAAGAGAATCATTCTCCACTAACGTTCTTAAAGCATCTTCATCGATGTCTGATGAGCTCCCAGGCTTAGGCTTATCTTTTAACCTCAAATCATCAGAACGAAATTTTGTAAACTAATTTCTTATTTGTCGATCTGTCATGACATCTTGGCCATAAATGCTGCATATTTTCCTCCCTGTCTCTGCTGCACCATTCTTGTATTTATACTTCCACAACATCACATGTTCAGTACGTAATATTAGGTTATCACCAGCTTGGTCGACTGGTATCACCAGCTTGGTCGACTGGTTATCACCAGCTTGGTCGACTGGTGAGCGAATCTGCTTGCGAGCGGGAAGACCCGGGTTCGAATCCCGCTGCCGACATGGTTGACGCGGCTAGAAATACAGCATGGGACTTGGGTAAACAACCGAATAATTATCGAAGTAATTATCCGACCCAAGAATGGGCCAGAAGGTTCGTTCCAATAGCCTCATTCTATTCTACTCTATTCTATTCTATCCATTTCAAGGGTCATTTTTTATAATTTTACTGCAATGCAAGTGATAAAATGGCTCTGAAAAATGGAAAGAGAATTTTTATTTAAATTTAGATTAGTAAACAAAAATATGAGCTTTTTAAAATAGACAAAAAGTACTTCTAATTTACGTAAAAAATCGGAAATTATGTATGAATAGACTTAATAAAATACTTCCCAAACAATTCATGACGTAGAGAAATATGCTCGTAATTACACAAAGAAAACAACAACCATTTAAAATTGTATTCAGTAATTTTGTCCCTTTTCTTGTTGATCAGCGGTCGAAGGAAAAATTTCGTATGGTAATTTTTTCAAATCTATCAAGTTGTTGAAGAACTCACAGTTTGCCAGAAGATTCCGCTCAACAAGTCAGTTTCTACGAGTTAGTGACTAAAAGTTTGTAAAGCAGAAATTTGTTCTTAGTATTTACTTTGAGCTTTGTTACAATATCTTTATTTGCAAAGTTAATTAAAAAATTTGAATTATTTTCGATAATTTCAACAAAATTTCATAAATTAAACGAGGAATTTTATTAAGCAATTAATAAAATAATTTAAGAAAAATTCAAACACGGTGGAAGCAACACCAGTTAAAAATTATTGGAACCATGAAACAATGCTAAAAGGAGAAGATCAGCTTTTTTATAGAATGTGAGCTTTTGAGACACTCGTCTTCATCTGTGACTCGAGTTCCGTCATTAAAGCCGCTTGAACACATAAAACACGATTTCAATGATAAAATCGATAATTTTATGGCCAGTTTCTTCTTTACATTAATTAATTCGCTGATATTTGAATAACTAAGTTACTCCAAGCCGAGAAATGAGAGCCAGCAGTTTAAAAAAATATTTTCAGCTACAAGTCCACCATAGTTTTTGACATCCAACAAGTCTTAAAGACGTTAAAAATTGTTCTTTTAACTTAATCTTGGGTTTTTTGAATTCAAACCACTTGGATGCTTAAAATGACACGAATGTACATGATGAGTAACAGATAATGTTAAGAGATGCTCCTGTAATAAACGAAAGCATCATTATCAGTCATGGAATCGAAAATTATTCCCTGACGTATTTTAACCTGCTGGGTATACATACTACAAGTTCAAGCTGAGTTTCATCAATACACAGGCTTCATCAATACACAGCTTGCATACAAACCGAGGACTCGCCAAAAAATAATTCATGTGCAAATTTCTGCGGGCAAAGACGAGGCTGAGTGCATTTTGATGAGGACTCCAGTGAAAAATTCCATTACTATCTTTTACAGATTTTGATCTGTACTTAATTTTTTCTTTTTCTAATATTCTGGATTGAAATAATTCATACCGTTTTTCAACAATTGATGCATGTTTTAGTTATTAAGCTTTTTGGGGGACTTATAGTCTTGAAATAATGGTAAACATCATAATTTGTCTAAAAGACAAATTTGGTCTGTATTTAAGTGTATTACACAAAGGTAATGACCTATGCTCAAACTTGCTTCGCGCTCCAAAATTACGATTTAGTTCTGAGTTTTTTTCATTCTCCACAAAGCAATAATGCTGAATTGATGCAAATCATTTACCGGCAGATTTAAGCAAACCCTGGAGTCTCAGCTACTTTGCGCGTAGGGTGCGATTCGTAGTAGTGACGGATTGTAGGCTGTTGAAACATAACTATTTCTAAAGTTGATGAGACTTCATGCTGAGTGAGATAATACTCAGCGTTATAAAAACAGTTTAATTGGTCAGTACTAAACTGTTTCAGAGATATTTATGACCCCTACAAGCACTTTTCAAGTACATTTTTACTATGATATTTTTTTATGGTTTTAAAAACGTAGAGATATTTTCTTTGATTCAAAAGGTGATTCAGCCAAACTGAATTTGTTGCAGATGCAATAATTAAATGATCTTATGAGCTCAGGCTTCTATTCTTTCGAATTATATACCCCTTTTTAGCTCAAAAACCTGTATGGCTGGAGTGGGCACCCGTACGGCTAGAGTGGGTACCTGTATTGCTGAAGTGGCATGATCTTCAAATCGCTCAAAAGTAACATTTAGATTTGAATGAATTAACTTTTTTTCATTGAAAGTAAGTTAGAGCCACCAATTCTGACTTCTTTCAACGTTTATGCACTTAGTTTTTACTATTTGCCGCTACGAAGACTGATTTAGGTCCCAAAAAAATATTTTTGTGCCTAACGAAAATTTAGTTGATATGGCGAATATGCTGCACATAATTGACAGTTCCAGTTGTTCGACTTTTAGGGGACATTCAATTGTAGGTAGCACCTTTCAATCTTGCTCTTTTTTCTCCCCCATGTGTAAGTTCGATGTGCTCAAAGCAAAAACTATATTGGATGTACTCGTATTTTCATTTTTATGAGCCCGTCCACACTATGAACACATCCAACACAACATTTGATGTGTTCTTACTTCTACATAGGTTACTGAAATTTTAATCAAATGTTTTAGGTAACCTGGTTAAAAATTTTTTCAGAATAAATTTTTACGTAATTAGCATTAATAGTTGTAAAATTTAACTTCCTCATATTTCACTCTTCGTCGACTGATTGCAACTTCAAATTTCTATATTTTCCAAGTGTACATTAATTTTCAAAAGCAAAAAACGGGTTTGGACGTAATTTGTATTAGTCCCATGTAATTCAATTTTTTGCGAATGGATTTGAGTTGTCAGTCTTTAAATGTTTTGCGTGGATTTTGTTTGTGTTATTTTATGTAATGGCTGACTTTAATTTTGTGTATTTGCATGACTAAATTCTCTAAATTATCGTTAATTAAATGCAATTGTTGATATTTCATTTTACACTCAGAGCAAAGCAAATTCGCAAAGACAGCCTGTACGCGCCTGCATGTCATTGACCGAAGGTTCCGTACTATTGATGTTCTGTAAAATGACCCAAGAACCCCGTCAGCATTAGTAAATGAAGAAACTAAAGCTTTTGTTTATCTATGTTGATAGTTCAGTAATATAGACCGGGAGCTCAATTTCTACTGCTGGAGTGCCTAAAGAACCCAATCAACAGCCCTTTCAACCTGTCAGGGTTTGACGCCAAGATCTCATTTTATGTGAAGTATTCGAGGGGTAGAAACCGTGTACTTTAGTGCATTACGTACACAAGTAGAATAATAAATAAGGAGAGAGTGTGTGCAGTTTAACTCAATGAATTTAATTCAATAAAAATATACTTTGAAATTTGAATTCAGCTGCAACGCTGAAGCTCATTTGCGCTTCAGTTCACTTAGACGACTTGAGATATGGTTGCTTTTTCTACAAGTGTGAGTATTAATTCAATTAGTGTAGAACATTTTTATAACTTTTCATTGCATTCGTTAATCTCTATTTCAGAAAAATGTTGAAGTACAGGGTGTCCATAAAGTCTCTTATAAAAGTCTCATAAAGTTTCAGCAGCACCTGTTTCACAAACAGGATCCCTGAAACACACAAATACAAAGAGTGATTAAACACTTCAATAAACACTAAATACAATAGAATAAAGTTAAATAAAATATCCTATCAATTGCATTTGTAAAAAAATTTTTAACTTGTAAAGAAACTTTATGGATACCCTGTATATTTTTCGTGTAGTAACTTTGTCTAATAGCTAGTGCGGTAGAGCATTTAAACGAACACAAACACAGGATGCTGTATATCAGTTCCAGATTTGTCAAATGTACAAATATCAAATCGAAAGTAAATAGAGAATAAAACATGTAGTACAGAACAGGTACATTTTGATCGATTTCAATACCATTCAACGGTGAGAAATATGAAGATTTTTCAAAATAACCATTTTTTTTAATTGTAAAAAACAATTTCCAACATTTATATTGCCCTTTTTATCACACAGAATTGTTGAGGACGTCCACTAGTCCAAAATTAAATTAATTATTAAAAACGCTTTCGAAGGTTAGAATTAGAGCTTTGGAGGGTTAGAACTAGAGCTGTGGAGAGAAAGAATTAACGCTTTGGAGGGTTAGAATTATAGTTTTAAAGAGTTAGAATTAACGCTTTGAGGGTTAAATTTACACATTGAAACATTGTAATCAATTTAATGCGCAAAAACTCCATGTTGAGCAGGTCGTCCTAGGAAGATCAGGCCTGTTAGATCATAAATTCGTAGTGCAATTGTGTCTATATTCTGAACTTCCATGAACTCTATACCGAATCATGCCTGTCAAGCCCCATGTTATGGAGAGCTCTTAAGCAAGTCATGTTTCCCAGATAGGCATCTTTGTTGTAGGGACGAATGGTTTACATATTTCGTTGGGTTTAAAATCCATTATTTTTCTTCCGCTTTCAATCAGTATTAATTGTGGTTAAAAAATTCTATGGAATATACATTAGTCATTGGCAACTTATATGGGCTAAAAATATTATTCAAGCTCGTAAAAATACTTTAGTACAGCTAAGGCTAAAACTTTGTCATACCAATAATTTCGAACTTCGGAAAGGAGGATTCTAGCGTCATAAGTGGTGCGAGTGAAACTTCTAAAAACTCTAGCAGGACCTACAAAATTAAGGTAGCCGAATAATTCTTCAAACATATAAAATCCTTGGCTGACATCTCTACGTAGTTCACTAACGAATCGCTCAAATTAACATTTATGGCGAATCCTTTCACTTGTGAATACATCAGATATTCCATCTCAATCATACGTTCAAACAGTAAAATCAAGCCCTAATCATGCCTTACTATTAACTTTTCATGCTGCTAATCATGTATAGCCCGAAGCGATTTCTTGAAAATGGAAGAACTCGTGCACAGAGGGCGTTGCAGTGTGCGCTTGCGCATCGTCGCGTTCCCTGCAGCGCCGTCCTACGTACCAGATTCACGCACACAAATTTCGCTCCAGTTGCCCTTCCATTCCGGTGCGACCTCAAGTTTCTCTTTCGCAGTTAAAAAGCTCTACGAAGCGCTCGCTCGAGGCAGGTCAAAGTTTAAACGAAACAAAAATATTACATGCCATCTGAACGAGTGCAGCATTGTACATAAGG
Source organism: Trinorchestia longiramus (assembly GCA_006783055.1). Lineage (NCBI taxonomy): Eukaryota > Metazoa > Arthropoda > Malacostraca > Amphipoda > Talitridae > Trinorchestia > Trinorchestia longiramus. The sequence continues at coordinate 167,535 of VCRD01000876.1, forward strand.
TTTAACTGCTTAAGAAAATTTCGATCGATAATCGTATGCGTATTGCACATATTGCTTACAAAATATAAAAAAACTCCTTCCAACCGCCGACGAAACGCCATTCTCTCTTAAGAGTAAATATTTTCAATTTGCTTGAGTGCTTTTAAATTTTCTTCATTTCTATTTCTATTTGCACTTTCCCGTAATAAATTTCACCCTATTCATGACTGAGTGATGGTTTACTAAATGATGTTACTGCACGCAGGTCCTCGTCAAACGCCTTGAAGCCGTCGCCTGCACTCGAGACTCGCATCTTCCTTGACGACACCCTGATTCATCGTAGGTATATTTAGCTTTTCTCCAATAAAGTCAATGTCATATTAATGTTCAAAATAACTTTAGCAGGAAATATGAGCCTTGTTTTTCGTTCTTTTAATGATATCATGACTAATCGAAGCTTTTTTCAGGTCTTCTTCGTTCTTGTAATACAATCACCAATTGTCAAAAATTGAATCCAGTACCAGCAAGCTACATGCACGTGACCAGCGCTTCTTTCAATCCACCCTACACTTGACTTTTGCACTGTCTTCCCTCATGAAAATCCAGCCCCACCCAACGGCCGATGCGCTTCGTACGTGGTCTCATGAAGATTTATTTGACTCTCGAAACTCGCATCAGTCGTCCGAGGCTAAAACCACCATGGACGCTTTTGATCCCTTCATGATGAGGGAGTACCAAAATCACAACTCAACCCTAGCCGAGTTAAAACCTTTGGAACCTATGGATTATCTCAATGTCTCTCCAGATACCTCATTGACCCATCACGATGCTCTCAATAATAGTGAATGCTCTCCTCACGGTCAACTTTATAGAGGGGCACTGATAAGCAACACCTTTCTGGGGTACAATGGTACGCCAGAACCCGTATCCACTACTACATCTCCTATATCGTCATCCGCAGTATCCGTCAAACAAGAAGAATCTGATACGTTTGTTGGAGCAGATGACATCGACGATTTGGCATCCATGATTGGCTGTGCGAACTCGGACACCAGCATCCCAACTCAACCCATGGCCTTCAACGATCAAATTGAACCTTCGTTACCGGAACCTTCGCTCACTATTGATGATTGGCTATTGCTTGACATGAACAAATCTGAAATCCCTGACAATGGTATTAACTCAACACTCTCGCCGCACTCGGACTTGTCCGTTGATTCTCAAACTCCTCAACCTTCAACAACATCTTCAATTCATGCGACACTCGACTATTCAACGCATCACCATCATCATATTCACCAGCACGTACACCAGCCACCTATACATAGTCCATTGCAAGCTCTATTGGCAGCGGGAAGCGTCAACAATAATAACGCTAATTCTTACCTTCAAGGAATAGCTATGTCTGAAGACACCTATCAAAAGGCTCAACCAATTCTATACAACAAATTAACACAGCCTCATAAGGATACTTTGAGCAATCTGAACTCAAGCCTTTTGAAAACTGACCCGATGTTCAGTCGGTACACCTCTTTCCAAAACAAGGATTCGACACCACACTCGACCGACGCGACGAGCTATACCGTCACTACCACGGACGATATTTTAGTGACTAAGTTCGACCCTCGCTACATGGAGCAGACTCAGCTTGGATCACCAGACTCGGATTTATCATCAACACAATTAGGTTACGATTATGGAGATTTTAAAGGAAAAAACCGCAGCCGACTGAACAAAAGTACAAAGTTAGCTATACGGACAGAAGGAACGAAAGATAAGCCTGTCCATCACTGCACAGTCTGCAACAGAGGCTTCCTTAATAAATCCAACATCAAGGTTCATCTTCGAACTCACACTGGAGAAAAGCCATTCAGATGTGAGACTTGCAACAAAGCTTTCCGACAAAAAGCGCATCTGTTAAAACATTATCAAATTCATAAACGAGGAGCTAGAGATTGACTCGTAACGTAGAGTCCTTTCCAAACTTTGTACCATAAAGCGATAACCTTTAATCTTTAGAAGAACTCATAGTATTACCATATCTATTTATCTATTTATTTATTTAATTTTTTGTTTCCAAATTCCACTCGCCTCTAGGGTATTAATGTTACATTTAATTGATGATCATTGTAAGAAGGCACTTCTTTTGGACAAAGCTGGAAAGCTTTTGACCTCTTAATATAGAGAATTTCAACGAATTTGTTCGAATTGTTTTTCTGTGTCACCAAACACTTCCATTCTTACTAGAGCAACTTTGGAATAGTAAAGGGCTTTTAAGCAAAGAACTTATCATTTCTGTAACTGCCTACACAGGTAGTTATAAATTATTACGAAAATGCGAAAAGAATTCCTAAATGTCCAAATTTCTTCCAATTTCTGTGCAGTAAAGAGGAAGAATGATGCCTCTAATTTTACAATAAGTAATGATTTGTCTAAGTGAGCTGCTGATATTCAAAGAATTTTTTATATACAAATATATGCGATGAAAGCCCGGCGAATTGTTCCTTAAAGAATCACATAAAAATCAATTTTCAGGATGCTACGGAATTTCTAAATTTAGTTTAAAATTTTGCCCCCATCGAATGATTTACTTACTTAGTAGGAAGTTTCTAACATATAGGTTTATTTGATTGTCAAATAGCGAAATCGAGATTTCGAGCAGCATAATAGAGATTTTGTGTAGTATTGGTACAGAGCTGCCTTGCAGTGCATTGCTGGTACAATTAGAGCCCTCTATTGGTACAGTACTGAGCTATATAATCCTACTGTATAGCTTTGTATCCTCATACACTAGTGTGCTAATGCTGCCGGGCACTACAATCACTGTAATGTTTAATACAAGACAGTTGTGTCAAACTCCCAAGAACAGTGCATTAATTAGTGTGTGAGTAAGTAGCACGTATAACTAAAACGTCGTAAGAAGTACCTGTATTATTCCGTAGTTGCTGTAGAGTAAATGGAACTCTAGAAGCAGTATTTGCCACCTTATGGCTACCGTATGGCGTTAGAGACTTGCGCGCTAGCGACCGATTGCCGTCAAGGTTCACCTCACTGAGTTGGACAGGTACCATGCAGTGTTATCGGCTACCATGCACCACAGTGATGTGCAGTTGTCGTCTCTTAAAAAATAACCTCATGTAAATGACAAGCGCTGACATGCGGTGATGGTGTTGTGTTGGTAAACACTCAATCGAGGGGCAAACGAAGTGTAGTCACAACTCGCTGTTCCGGTATGATTGAAGAGCCAAAACCAGCTGAAACATTTTTTGCGAACATTCATTAATCAATCATTGACAATGGAAGTTGTTTGTTCGAATGTCCCGTAACTTTCAGGCATCACTGGTTACCGAGTTCTGCTGGAGGGTTATGACACTGTTGCTGCTGTTTGCAGCTTCAGATTCACGTGTAGTGCGCTTAGCATTATACTCAGCAGCATGCTGTGTATCCAGCATGCAGTGAAGTTATTCTGCAATGCTGTTGAACGAAACTATAGTACGGGCTTGACGTCATGTAATGCCATGCCTCTTTGCAAACTTGCCCTGTTACTAGCACGTACTGTTAGGTTACTGAACAGTATGCTTGTGGGTGATGAGCAATTAACGTGCAGAGCTGACACTGTGGTATTTCCTATAGTTACCGTGTAGAACTGCCGGTTGCCGTGTGCTGTTTAGAACGAGCGCACCGTGGTGCCGTGCAGGAGAGAGTCAGGGAGGGGCGGCCTAGAAGCCAAGTAGGTCACTCCGAGCCGGTCGGCCGGAAAGCTGCGCTCCGCGTCTCATGAGATTCGCGCCATCCACAGAAAGTTGTAGCGCAAAGCGCCACCAGCGACGCTTTATTCTTCACCACAGTCGCTTTCTACAGCCACCAGCATGATGGTCCTCACGCAAACTTCAATGCAAGCCCTGAGAGCAGTTAATGCGCTTCAGGCAATGAAAATGAGGTAAATTAGACGTTCGTCATAGATACTGGATCCTTAGCGACCTTGAATTCTAACCCAGCGAAAAATTTTGCTAGGCTGCGGATTTACTTTTTACGTACGTAGGAGAAGTTCTAGATCGCAGTGAAGTCGAGCGTTGTTGCTTTTTACCTAACGTAATGCGAGCTGGTTAGTATTAAAACTTTCTGTAATTTCATAGCTCCAAGACTGCTACTGTTTTCGTTTGTTATTGCTGTTGTTTTCGAACTGTTTTGAACTGATCTCCTGTATTTTGTTATTCTGCGTCGTTGTGAAAGTGAATTGTAGTATCCTGGAGGTGATATCCCTTTCTGCATATCTAATTTGACCATGAATGTAATTCTCCTTCATCGGGATTTGTATTATCAAATCTAGATATCATTAAGGGTTTTATTATGTTGTATTAGTATCGAACAAAAAAATCGCTTTATGTCCTACAAAAAAAATCTATAAATGTTATCGGAGGTGTCATTTGTAGCTACTTCTTTTTAGCGCTCGCTACCTAGATATTAAAACAAATTCAAACTTCTTTCATACTCAACATAGAGCGCAAAAGAAATAAGCCATCGCACAAATTTTCGACGCAATTATTCTTGGTTTTGAGCTAATTTCCTCCAAAAACTCATTATTTTATTTCTACGAGTTTCGAAACACGATTGAGATATCTTATAGATAGTGGGCTGCTTGACTATTTCATTGGACTCGACCATCGTCCATCATTTGGATACATTTTTTGTTACCTGCGTATGACTATCTCATATTTCTTTATGATTTGAGAATAAAATTTATTACTTTAAAATGGCAAATACCAGATAAACTTATTGATTCTTTAGTTTAGGACTTAACATATTTATTCTTTGAAGAGTTTCAGACATGACAAAGATCATAGACGAAAATATTTGAAATCATTCTGTCAACACTTGGGGTAAGTATCAATTATTTTTGTAAGATACGGTAAGTACTCTTGACTTGTTCTCCTTCTCCTGACCCACCGGAACTTCTTTGTTGACAGTTCTGTGAAACGACGAGAATGAATAATAGATATTGTCCCTGACATCTCATAGGGATAAAAGTTTGTCAGGCTATTTAGATCTAATCAAATTTACTTAAGACCCCTTCATGTGGTAGAAACTATAAATTGTATCTCTATGTGATTTAAATTAATTGCACAACTTCAGTGTAATGTCAAAATATTAAAAGTATCACTGTGTGATAAAAGCTTCGATATCTACTTACAATTAAGTTTAATTGCTGAAAATCAATAGGATTAAAATTATCTAATGGAAAATCATCTTTTGTTACACATAGCTTGTGACAGAAATATTTTTCAAGAGCTTCGGAGTAAAAAATCAAACGTAAAGATTCTATCCATCGGTTCCATAGCAAATTGGTCCTGAAAAATTATCTTAAAATGTGTTAAACAATTCAGTCGCTCCTGGTTTGAAAAATTTTTCGCATCGATGGCCTAATTTTTTGACTTCGGACAAACATGTGACGTAATTAGTTGAAGGCTCTGAGAGTGATCATGACAGATGCCTTCATTGGCACGAGTACAGCCATACCTGCTGAGTGTAATTGCTGTTCCAGCCCCTTTATTTAAAAAAAATTGTTGATAGCGGAAATTAGATAGTTGTAAGTATTATGGTAAGTCGCATACTTGTGTCTTCTCCTGTCACACCAAGGTGTTATGGTTCGCTGTAAATAGTGTTGCTATAGATGCTTCAAAACATGGATTTTGCTTTGTCGTTACTTGTAGAAACATCTCATTTCCTTTAATTTATTGACGTCATCGATCGTTCGCGTCTCATTCATGTAAATATAGGTCGATAAACAAATATTTTCTACTATTTAGAAGTGATATACAAATGAATGTCTTAGTTCGATATTTCGACCGCTCTTCGTCCTGAGTTTTGTTCTTTATCTTAAATGCGATGGCTTCCACCGAGTTACTACCTTCAGTCTAAGTAAATGATAGAGCATTTCTTCTGCTTGCACTTGTACACGCTTGCACGCATGAACTAGGTCAGATTAGTCTTCTCGTACATTCACACACACACTGACGTTCAGAGCAGTCTTATACATTCACGATACTGAGCACAATCACAATGACAAAAAAATTCAATGTTGCATGTCCGCAATCCGCATTTTTCAATTGATAAGTTTTGACAATGCGTAACAATTGATACATGGATCTACTTGAGACCACGAGAGGGATGCTCTGTAAATCTTTCTGACGTTGATGGTACACACTTTTCAGATTGAGTTTTGAAACCGAACAAAAAATTATACACCACACATCTAGTTTTTTGGCGCTGGCAAGTTTGTTGACTTTTGAATTATATACTTCTTATAAGCTGTCGTAGATAAAAGTGTACAGAAAATGTATTAGAGTTTATTTTTATAACGTTTGTTGACAAGGGCCGATGGAAAGCAACAAAGCTACTCGATGGTAACGCCGTGACTACGTGGAAAGTGTTATGCAGGTATAGGATACCTCCAACTTTATTATAAGGATCAAGTAGGTCGTGGTAGACAATGTTGAATTTCCAAAATAGGGATATATTCTCTCACAAAGGTGATATGTATAGAGAGAAATAAAAATCATATTTGATATGTACATGGCAGAAGTTTGCCGTCCTGTTACATACAATTTAACCTCCCTATTTTTATTGCATTGGTCAAAGTACATGGCGCAACGTTCATTGCGAGATACTAAATGACTAAAAACTTTATTTCGTAAAAATGTTCAAACTTCTCTGAATCGTACCTTGTCATACATGAGGAGTTGTAATAGTTTCAATCTAAAACTATGGTCACTCTTCGTTCATTGCCGAAAATAAACTATACAATCACCAAACTTATCTTTCATTTCTACAATATTTCCTTGGCTGTTCGTCCATCGCCTCCGATAGCAAACTGAACATTCATTACTAATGTGTAGGATTTGAAATTTTGTACGTCTGCGGAAGCAACTAAGACGAAATAAAAATGACATGTTTGTATCGTTTACAGTAAATTAGCGAGGAAAGAGAGCCTGTAGTGCACTGCTGACCTGAAAGTTTTACCAAGTTTATGGCAATAAAATTTTACTTGAGATGCACGTTTACGCATTAATTTGTTTCATGACCTAATATACTCAAGCACACACTAGACAACACAATTAAGAAATACGCTTTAGTGCTAGGCAGATAATTCAAGATGGTAATTATTCCATTAATCCTCCATATTATTAAAGGGCTTAAAATCAACTCATTTGAGTTCACAGGGCGAATTAAATTAACGCTTTTCACGCACTTGAGGTAAAAAAGTTTCCGTTACTAAACATTTGCTGAATTATTGTGGTAAAAGATAAAAATAGTTTTTAACGCTCAGCTCAGATTGTTAGCCTAGGCTCAACGGCGGGCAAAAGATAATCCCAGCTCTACAATCACACATTTCTGCGTTATCTGAGTCATCCATAGTTCAAGCATCAGTTCTTTGTGAACTTTTTTCTCTACATTTTGCCATTAAGAAGACTTCACTGCCCGAAGGACCAATGTAGTATATCTGATGTGATTTTTTTTGGTAGCAAATACCTGATTACATTATTGGATCAACCTAGAGGATTCAATTGAAATTATCTGGAAACTAAAAGCAACTCAAGAACTTTAAAATCGAAAATTCACATAAATACTTTTTTCACTCCTAGAAATGGGAACTTTATTTAATTAGTTTTACCCAAGCTTTCGTTTACAATGCATATGTCATCATTGTGCACATGCGTACAATTATTATCTAAATGAGAACTTTTTTGATTTGCTGAAAGTCTATTAAATTAAAACATTTTGGTGTATTAATGTTTGTTTCCCCCAGTGTAATAAACGTAAAAGAAAATTAGCAACCAGAACTGCATTAAATCATCAAGTTTATGTTTGGCTCATATACATGGCACCTAGATCCGCCACATTTAGCAGCTTCTGTAAAATTATGCAGCTCAGGGTCTGATCAAAGATTTTTGTGAACTGATGAGCTTATTACAGCTTATTCGAAAATTTGAATGCACATGGCAATGCGTGCAGATGACACAGTGTTTAAATCAGTTGGCACAGGTCACTAAAGACGCTTCTAAAAAAATGTGAAGTAAAATAAAATTGAAAGTTGACACTAACGTACGACAGTGCAACATATTCTATACTGAGTCTTCACACTTACAGTAGCGTTGTAACAACTTTATTCGTACTTTGTTTGTGCTCATTTACAATTGTTCTAGTCCGATCCGCTGAAATTCAATGCCTTCCTGCTGTACGCACCCGTTCCGACAACTCATTAGGTGATTTCGGACACAAGGCTGGAACACTTCAATGTTTTCCAAAAGACTCTCCAAGTTATGTCGAATGTATGTACGTGCTGCGCGTCAAAGTTTTGATGGTATGCTTCAAAGAAGTCTAAACTTGAAGTAATAGCACACGATTTCAAAATACTTAAAACCTTGACATTGTGCTAATAAAAAGATATATCAGTAAATGGAAACAAAATAAGAGGTAAATTAGAAGTGATATGTATCTGTACTTAATATAAACATTGGGTAAAACTTTCACAATTTTAAAACGGAATATTGTATGATGTTCTAACTTATACGCTCCAAGAAACCTATTTGTATTGCTGGAACAAAATATTCATGGTTTATATTCGTTGATATCCCAAGTGCGTTCGGAAAGTAGGTTTTTTACCAGTATAAAAATACATTTGATTTGTAAATTTCGACACTATGTACGTTATTACAACACCGTATAACTGGTTCCACCAATTTCCGTTCGAATGGAAATTTTCAGCACCAGCTTCAGCTTCAGCTTAGCCAAGTAAGCTGCACAATTCTGTCTGTGTTCCTGAATATCGTACAGCCTTCAGGTAACGGTAAAAGCTTCAATGGATATGTTTATAGCAACAGTGAGTGAAAGATTCAAACATGAAACTCGGGTCTCTCCGGATTAAAGTTAGCATCCTCTCATATGAAGTGATATAACTACACGCAACCTACACCAAATAATAATGTACGAAAATGCAACATTCAACTTGGTAAAAATGAATTTCATTCACCAAAGATTAAGTTAATACAAAAAATAAGAGGACTACACGGTATATGCAGAAAACATCCCCTAGAAGACCACCAGTATTTTACTAGATTTCTCGCAACAGCAACGTCTAGTTTCAAGATGGTGCCTGCAGGAAACAGTAATTTATGGTGGGCTTTTAGGATGTCTTTATAAATCTCTTTCGTAACGAGGAATTGTCCAAAATTTCTGCCAAGTTTTCATCAAAAAAATTACTATACTTGGAACATAACCTTGAACATTCAACTCAAATGATCGAAATTAAATACCAAGAACAGATTTTTCGTTCTAGTACATAGGAAAATATATCAAAATCAGATATATCAACACTTACACAAAACCAAAACTGGAGTATACAAAAAGAAATACTGATCAACTTCCAAACTAAAGTATGCCATTGAATAATTGATCCGGCTTTAAAAACAAAGAAAAAAGAAAATAATAACAGTTTATTCCAATCTCGTACATACATAAAATATTCAACATTTGGATTTAAAATGCCTTATCGTCAAGATCCTTTGGTGATCTGAATACATTGGTTGATAATACCACAAACGGAGATCATGTTCTTACAATTGAAGCGAAACCCAATAATAGAAGTAAAGGTACCTTCACTCTGTCAGACGGAATTCCTCATAGCGTACAAAAAATTCGAATGTAGTTTGTGCATAGAAAACGATCATTTTACTCACACAAAGGGGCATGAAGAATTATCTAGAAGAGCCCTACACCAGCTAACTCCCATATGCGCTCCGAAATCTGGTGTCTCGCAAGAATGAGAGATCCTGGCAGACGAAATACCACGATAAAATGCTCGAGCAAACTAGCTCTGGAGAAAATATGTCAAGGCAAAATAAGAGAACTGTAGGCTAGTCATTGTGTGATAGGAACCAATGTTGTGCACACAAATACGCTTGCTACATTAGCCCCACCCCCAAGAAATATTCAGGAAAATTAATTCACTGAAATTTTCGCACGAAATAACCAAGTATTGTTTTCTTCTCCATGCGAATTATTTTAATTGCAGTAGGGTACATGTTCATCACAATGGCATTATTAAATTCCTATTTTAACCACCGCAGCTACAACAAAAGCGATCTCAACAGTGATACACAGTATCAGGAGATAGTCGTTTAAGTTTTAGAGTCACGCGTCACAGAGAAAATGGGAATAAGTATGAAAGTTGTCAGGATGGTGTTATAACTGGTAGCGAAATGAAACTTCTTACATATCTCAAAAGTAAACATTATGGGAGTCGAATTTCTAACGTCATGGTTTACCCAAAGTTAGTAATAGTTCAGGAACTCCGCCCGTCATGATATCAGTTAAAGAAGTTAATTTGTTTACGGAATTTATGTAAAGGTCCTGCAATTTTCACCTGCTCATCATCAACAAGATAGCCAGTCAGATCAGCTGGAAGGTGTAAACTGAAGCAATAGTTTCTGGCAGAGTTAAAGCTCGGGCATTCAATGAGGACACGTTGCAGCGTAAGTGGCACCCCGCAGTTTCCACGTTCCAACGCTGCTCTTCGTTCCATTAGGTGTCCACGCGTAGCATGCGAGTGGCCAATACGCAGGCGGCATAGCTTGATTTCCCAAGGTTAGTGTTGTTGAATATTTGTGGCGAATGAAATTATTGACATTTTAATTGACCGGAGTTTGTTGTCGCACTGAGCGTTTCAGGTTTCAGACCGTTTCTTAGTTATAGTGTTTTTTTATAATTGATTTATAAACCACATACGGGAATGGTTTCGAGGTTGTCTCCCGCAGACGTGTAGCTCAAACGGCTGCTTAATCTGACCTTTCGTTCTTCCTCACACCAACGTGGCTGGACACCCAGCAGAAGATGATGCGTCTCTCCCTTTAAGTCACAGACAACTGTATGGCTGAACACAGGTGTTGTGGTTTATACTCAAGTATACCCTGAAGTGCACTGCGACAGTCAGACACTGGTCACGGACTCTGTAGGAGCAGAACAAGCAATGAGAGCCGCCAATATGGCATAGAGCTCTGCTGTGTAGCTGGATGCGGCTCGCAGAATCTTTTTTAGCACGATGTGATCTCCCTATACCACAAAAAATCCTGTGCCATGTTGATTTCGAGACCCATCAGTATAATAAACAGTAGACTCATTGTGGGAAGTCAACTGATACAAAAACAGACCTTTGGCTGCAGTAGTGCCCATCTCAGACTTCCTGACATGGAACATGCTGATACATATTTTCATTCCTGTTGCACGCCATGGGGGAAATAGTGTTGATATCTCTACCATGGCGTTGCTGAAGTGTACGTGATACTCTTCAGCGCTGTGGCACGCAGGAGAAAAGGTTGTGGAATTGTTGATTTGAGCAGCAAGAGATGCGGTGGAATGTTTGACGTCATATGCTCTAATATGAGGGTTTGGATTTATTAGCAGGCGGAGGTAGTAGTAGAGTATTTTTATTGATCGATTTTGGTCAAGGGTCTTGATCACGGTTTCGGCGTGTAGGGAAGTTATGGGTGTACTGCAGAGAGCACCGGTCACTATTCTTAAAGTTGCGTTTTACATAGGTTGCACAGTTTCCAGCAAAGAGGAACAAGCTGACCCATACGTTTCACTGCAGTAGTCAATTTTTGGCTTGATTAGAATAGAATAAGGCAATAGGAACGAGCCGTTTGGCCCATTCTTGGTTCAATACCGAAGTCCCATGCCATCTTGTTGTTTTTCAGTAGTCCGTTGCTAGAGTGAGATTAAGGCCATCTATAAGCGTAGCAAGAGCTTGTCGGAGCCATAGGATGAATAGGCTACAATTTTTTTTAGGAAATTCAAAGCCTTAAAGCACGCAGTTAGTAGTTTCCAAATATGGGGCCGTCAGGTTAGGCCATCGTCAAAGGTTACACAAAGGTATTTGTAGGTTTGAGGAGGGATGATGTTTTGTCCGTACAGAGTTAGCTATTGTACATCCTGGCACATCCACGCACGCGGCAGATGTGCATGATGCCGGTCTCGGCTGCGGAAAACCCATCACTAGAGCAAGAATACACGCCTTTCTCTTCTCTTTCCAAGAATCAGCAGCTGAGGAACTACACCGAAATAATTGATCACCATCAGACGCCGAAACCAAATGTATTTGAACTTCCACGAAGTAGACAATCATAAATCCACATGAGATAAAATGCGAAATCTCAAACGGTTGACTCGTGAAATTTGACCCCAAGTTGAAAAGCAAAAATAAAAACACTGCTGTTTGCTGAAAGAAATGATTTGATTCCATAGGTAAAGCGTTCAAGCATAGTACATACAGAATTGCTGAAAAGCTACATAAACTTAGGCGTACGTATCATAAGTTCTAACTAAACTGAAAATAGTTTTCGGGCTGAAAATATGAGCATGTACAGTAATATAACATTCGTAAAGGCAATTAAAAAGGTTGATTTCCATCTGCTAGTTATGCATTAAGTCAATAGAAATAAATTTCAACTTCGAACTACAAGATGAAATGAGACAATGCCAGGCGCACAAGTGAAAACATGACAGCGCTTTAGGACAAGAAAGTATGATTATGAATAAGAAGGTTTTAAAAACTCGTAGGTAAAGTACACTGATCCGTCAAAGCACATCTCCACTCACCCGACCAACCAGAAAAGCTCGTCTCAGTCTAGCAACGGACTACTGAAAAACAACAAGATTACCATCCTTAGAACAGAGATACAGCATCATAAGCAGACTTCAATTCAACTATCACAACTTTGCTGCAATCATCATTTCCAATTAAACACATTCAAACCCAATTTAGACGCTTCAAACACCGGCCTCTCCTGTAGGTGGCGAACCCTTCCTCGCACAGTCACTCACAGAGCATGCATTTGCCAGACAAGTTTTCTGGAGATATATAGCATCATAGAGAATTTTAATGAATTAATAATACACCTCTGCACCTCCTGCGATAGTTAAACCAGGAATGTGATTATGATAATAATAACCTCTGCACCTTCCTACCAACAAAACATGAGTCGTCAAAAAAGTTTGATCCATATGACACTGTCATATATCTTGTCCTTTTGGGTGACAGGTCTGGTTGATGAACTTCTGCTTTAAATCCCAGCAAGATTCGCTAGCTTACTCTTGCCGCTTACCACCACTAACTATCCCTACTAGAGCACTGAAGTGCTCCGAATTTATGATAATAGAGTTCGATGGTTATACCACTTGCATGAGTTAGCGCTAATTATTTATTATCAAAATATTCATTTCCCATATTTTACAGAAGCGAGCGCTATTTTTCACACGCTCAAGCTAACAAATTATGTACAGGAATTTTCTAAATGCCTACGTAATTAACACATTCGTGGTTGCATTAATATACACAGTGTACCGCCTGTGGTTACGAAAAATCAGTGAAAATGTTTTTCCCCCAAACAAAAAAAAACACCAAGAAACATGGAAACCACATTTAAAACATTTTAGCGCTCGGAAGAGTTATTTGAAAAACGTTAATTGACGTGAAAAAAGTGGTAGTTAAAAAAATTCAACGTCAATTGACGTGGAAAACCACGAACGGGTTAAGACAAACGTGAAAAAAGTATCATAGTGTTTGTGATTCCCATAACTGTCGCAAACTTTGAAGAAATACAGACTCCACAAAAATTTTTTTTGCACTCATTTAAAATAATTAGACATGAGTTTCACGCAAATGTTTTGCCATGAGATTGACTTGGCTTGCAGTAACTAAAAATGAACATATTTGTCCGCTATTCGTAAGAAAGTAACTTTAGATAATCAATTTAATACATGCTATAAACTTTAAGTCAAGATAATCAAAAATTATACGTCTCTCACAGTCATTGAGAAATTGCCCTAATTATTCATCTCGAAAGGATATATTACATGGTTGTAAGCATAGTTAACAGATATGGGAAACAATTTGCAATTGAAGAGTAGTGATATGTGACCGCACAGGGCACAGCCAACTGACCAAGACGGTATGTCTTACAAAACCATGTGAAGAACACCAAAACATCATACAAGTAAAACAATTGTAACGAATATAACACACCTTAATCTTACTGTGCTCTGTAAACCAGTAATAAATGTTATTAATTAAAATTATTCACACAAACATTTTTACGTTCAAGAAGCAAGAAACAGAGAATTCCACCATAGGAGATGAGACTGAGGAAGGCGGCGCTCACCAACGTTCAGGTTTAGGAAGATGTTCAGCAGCGCCGACTAGAAGCAACTGTAAGACGACATGAGATAGCTGTGCTGATTTTATAATGCGTGCAATAGCTACAATACACATGTACAACAGACTAAGTGGCTAATCAAGTGAGTATTTTCAACTGAGCATTGTATGTTTACCCGATATAATTTTACATAAAAAGCCATCAACGGCAAGGAGACCCAGCAAAATTCTTCACAGATTTACGTTCGGATCATCAGAGCTCGATATCACAAGGATCAAAATAGCTTCTCACAAGACTCACATATTGCAAGCGTTCAGCACAGATTCGAGTACGACACCACATCGCCATTGCTACCCCTAAGTTCTTGGAATTATCATGTTCATCAGCATATTTATTTTCACAGGCTTACCAAATACACATTTATTCAATCATCATAATAAAAAATTAGAGTACTTAATTTCTTATTCTAGATACAATTCCGTGGCAAAATTCCCCAAGTACTTAACGCAGCGAAGAACCATAGAAGCTAACTAGTTATGTACCCCGTTGTAGCTTACCTTAACTGCATTTACACTGTTACGATGTTCGAAAGACTGAAATGCAAAGCTAAAGTTGGTGGAGATATCACTGAAGTTGTATGAGAGAACTAATGATCAGCAAGTAATTCAAGATTATAACGTACCAGGTTGTAACGAAAGTTCTGTCCGTTTTTCAGCTATAATTTGAAGGCATCATTACAACATTTTAACTTATGAATGACATGTGTAGCCACTTAAATCACTAAAAGAATATTTCTTTTTTCAGATTTTGTTAAAATAATTATTACAACAAATAACTATTGTTAACCCAAGTGTACACTTTAAGTAAAGAACACATTAGGCATATTTTACTGCATGAATTTTAGAAGGGCAACACACCGTTTTCATCAGCAAGATTCCTCAAGGACACATGGAAATTATGTGGTGAATGAAAATATCTCTAAAAGATGATTTTCAGGTTTTAAAAGGGATGACTTCAGTCTAAAAGACGAACTGAGAAAAGGACGCTCCAAAGAACTCAATTTAGAGAAATTGCAGGCTGTTATTGATGAAAAACCTACCAGTACAAATATATTACTAAGCAAGGAGTTTAATGTGATTCATATAACCATATATCATAAAATGATAGGACCTACCTAAATTCCTTGCTCAGTTCTCTAGCTGTACTGGTAGGGTTTTCATCAATGACAGCCTGTAATCTCTATTATTAAGAAAATCTTTGTACTTGTTCTTGTACATTCCATTCTGATGGAAAGAGAATAGGATCTTTCCGTTAGTCGTTTGAGAAAATACACATTTCCTGGTCTGTGGTAATGAAAATAAAAATTTTTAAATTATGATCATTGGTAGCATTGCACGTTTGTTGAATTATTGAATATATCTTCAAAAAAGAATTGATAGTCAATACGATAAAGTAGATGAGGTCTAGCGTCTTCCACGAGGGATTCTCAAGATATTGAGTTCTGGAGAGACTGTAAATGAAGCTAAATACAGGACAGGTTTCGCACAGGTTATGCTTTCTTTAACATCGGTCTGACAAATGCGTAACCATGCATGCAGAACTCTGTATATGAAGCGAACTGCCAAAGCTTTGCAAGCATAAGAAAATTACTGTAGCTGTACACCGGAAGAGCAGCTGAAGCGAGCACAACACACGTGGCGCTTGAATCATTAGCCAAGTTGAGAATTTGGATGGACCTAGGACAGCAAGAGCGCCATCAGTGGAAACTTCATATCGTTACCTAGCAGCCATGTACAGGAGAGAGTTTGGTCAGGAGATGCAACCTTACGAAAACTTCGCCAAATGATGGAATACTTTTGTTAAATTTATTAGACAATAGTTCCCCATCAAACAGTGAGCCTCGCCATTCGCAGGATCTTGTCCTCTATGATGCACTTCAGAAAGAATTATCGTTGAATATCGTTGGACGTTCCATGCATGAGACGGTGTTTAACATTACTGCTGAAAGATCAGAATACCACTCTTCTAAAAAAAATGCAATATATTTAGAGAGAAGAGCAGTTTGAATACCCCAAAGCGGCAACAAGTATTACAATTAATAGATCAGAATGGGAAGATCTATAAACCTCATAACACAAACGTAGACACGCGACACAAAATGAACCAAGTGTTATACCTTAACTTAATCACAGAATTTTTTGCCTTATCGTAAATTAAAATTTTACAGTGAACCATATTTAGTGCTTTTAGGCCTACGCTTGCCATATAGCTGTAGCTACAGCCACAAGGCTGTAGAAAGAAAAGCGCTACTAAGAGCGAAACAAAAGAATAAGGTCGAGCGAAAACCGTTGCAAGCCGGGTAACTTGTTGAGGATATGCAAAGCTAACAGCACCTTACTTGGTACATAGGCGCAAGTTTTCTACACACTTTCCCAAAATGAGAATATGGGAGAATGAACCTGGCAGGAGCTACAAATACTCAAGAGGAACTTTGTACTATAAGTACAGATTATTTAAGAGGTGCAGATACCAGTAGTTAGTGGGTCAAACATTATTGAAGAAAATACATATGCTGACCACGACTGACAATACATTCATGAAGTCTACAAAAAAATGGGACTCCCATTGAACATTTCATTTCCAAGAAAATTTAGCGTTCGAGCAGGGTAATTAAAGAAAACGACAAGCACGAGTGAGACGCCAACCAAAATTACAGGCAAATTGCCAGCTCAGAATTTTCACGGTAATTACAAGTCATTTTTCTTGGATTTTTTCTACACCTTTAATTGCACCTTTGAGAAAACGTATAACAATGAATGAGAAACAAGACAGCTCAAGAAAGGAGAAGGCATAGAGGAACCTAATTTTTCCTTCGCAAAAGCAGCTGCTCGGAATACATCCAAAAAATCTTTGGTACTTAGACGCTCGAACAGGCAACAAGGAACTGATAGACGAGAAAATTATTCATTCATTATCCTAGCTCCCACTAATGAGAAAATGTCCCTATTAGAATTAGGCTAGAAAATGACCCTCTCACTTCTGACACATAGTGTACCATTCTAAGTGGGCTGTCAAGAACATGAACGCTCAACAGCCACGATATAAAGTAACGACACAATTCAATAAATTATACAACAGATACGAAACTGCCTGAGCTGACGGAGGCTGGGGAACGGCAACAACAACAGATACGAAACTGAGCACAAGAAGCCTGATCCTGAGAGGAAAGAATATTCTATTTTTCTAGAAACAGCATCAATAAACATTTGATCAATTGTTCGTCCGTTGATTCGAGTATCAAAGCTTGCTAACACTGATGCATTACGAGCCCAATCTACATACAATTTAATATCACTAAACAAAAGGAAATACCACAGAAAATGAAATAGTTTAAAGAAAAATCCAAAATATATGATTAAAGTACGAACATGAACAAGAGGTACATTAATTTCAATATACGTTTACGTAATATCAAGCATCGAATCATTTAAATAAATCATCCTTAAATTTTGCAAAATTCTTGGAAGAAGTCAATCATCCTCGTACATAATACATTCATTGTTAAATCGCTCAGAAAGATGACTAGGAACAGTTTCAACCTTATGTGAACGCATATTTTAAACTATTGCAGCACACGTTTTACAACTAAAAAACTAGGACATGAAAGATGATCAAGATCGCTGTTAGACCGTAACTTATGCGACATCGAAAAATGAGAAAAAAATAACGTAAGGGAAACGGAAGAGGACACTCTCATGTAGGAGGAGAATATCGACATTCACTCTTTAGTTGTCGGCTAGCGCGAGCACCAAAGCATAATATACCCTGTCCATCTCCCAATTCAGTAGGGTGACAGCTTGTAATACTCCATTATTATTATTTTATTGATATACTATATTCTTTTATAACAAACGAAACGGCTTTTTATTTCTTTGGCTTTCCAAGTCTTGTCCTGAATTTGAACTTCAAAACCTCCTCGTTTCTACGTGGCTCTAACGGAGAATTTGTGCAACCTGCATGAGAAATAGAAGCCTGCACTCGACGTCAGTTGCTGAGTTGCCATGCAACGCCTCTACTTACTTGGACACCAGAGAGACAGGGACACAAGGCATTCTTAACAATGAACACAACTCACGGAAATCAGTGCCGCTTAATGAAAGATTCGTAGAAACATTAAGACAGCCAAATACGCTAGAAATGGAAAAACAATTTGGTACATCTGCAACTGAACTCTCAAGGAACACTGAAAAATGAAATCAAGACTCATTTAGTGTATTCTCAGTACATACTACGATTTCAGTAGTGCAACGCACACCACCGCCAAACATTAGTACATGATTGGCCATGATCATTGTCAGTGCAATTTTGCCCGATCAAAATAAAATGCGAGCTACAGGACACTCCTTTTCTCAAAGCTAGGGCATAATTTTTGCAATATCCCAAGTAACGAAACACGCTAAATTTGAGGGCATCTTTTCAATGACGTTACCTTGGGCACTATCCTAAATTTTATAATTTTATAACAATATATGTGGTGCGTCCTTGGCCTGACTCTCGTGTTCAGGCCTGCCGTGTTGAAGTTCACATGGTTCGGAAGCACTTCAGGGGAATTTTTCCCACTCAAATTTCGTCCCCCTATAAGTTAGCCACACGGCACCTTCAAGACCCATCCTTGTAAATTTATCTCTCATTAAAAGTCTGTGAATGAAGGCATCGGCTGTGGGGAAGACAACAAGGAGGGGCATTAATCGAGATCATACTAACGGCCTATCAGGTGGGACATACTTGTAGAGTCCTGGGTCAAAAGCACAGCTAAGTCAGTTTGGAGCCACTTTGGGCTCTAACACAAAGGAATAAGAGCCCTCCCCCCATTATATATCTGCAAATTCCTACTTAATTATCATAGAAATTAATTGATGGGAATATTCAAGTTGATGGAAATTGCGTCATTATACCCATGAGTTATTTTTCTCCATTTTGCAATTGTTTTGTAACTCGCGGGTGCAGTAACAGAGGCGGGAAGACAACAGCTGACTTTAACAATGCAATTTACCTTTTCTCAAATCGTGCCCTCGACTTATTACAAAGACACGATTTCTTCGTCTTCATGGACTTGGGTGACCGAGCAAAATGAAGCTAAGCCTACTGCACATTGATGACGATTACGCGTACACTTAAACTTGAATCAAGAGTACTCCAGCGGTTCCACAGTTAATGCGTTAGAGATAAATGTCTTTAATTACTATTTTGCATACTTTTCGCAGACGTGCATCAAGAAACAACTGTTTCACTCATCAACATACAAGCCGAAATTAGCTAAATTTGTTACCAGGCTCAGCCCAGTATATCTACCACAGAAGCTTCCGCAAATTTTCAGTGCTAAATGAATATGACCAATGGTCGATATAATGACCTATGTACACATATCTAGAATTTGAACAATGTCTTAATCGCAGAAGCAGATGCAGCCAAAGTTAAATCGTTTGAAATTGAAACAAAATTACAAAGAAGTACTTAGTGATCCAGCTGGTATAGCGTCTACAATCGATGAAATAAAAGTAGTAGAAGCAGGTATGCTGAGAAAACTTGTAAGATCTGCGGCTACCACTACGAGTGGGGCTGACAAACAAAGGCACATTTAACTACGCAAGTAAATTATCAACTGATTTCTATAACAACCTGACTAACTCTGCGATTGTTCGCTAACGACACTTTATTAACTGCAAAAGACTAGAGAAATGGCAGCCATCATAAGTTCAGCTGAAATAAATATACCAGCAAGAATGATAAAATCAGTTGCATAAGTTCTCTCGCAACATCTGTACGAAGGACAGCCACCACCAGATATCATCCATATGCCTAAAATAGAAAACATATTTCAACTAATTCTAGTAAATACAAACAAATAGAAACACAGGTATTGCAAGATCATAGGATACTAGCATAATGTACATCAAGCCTGATAACGATTGTCGGTGAGAGGTAGTATCGTGAATCTTCCAGATCGTTTCAACAGAATTGAAATACGTGGTCAAAACTTGAACTGAAACTAACACGGCGCTCTAAATCACATTGATTAATAAGACAGATCAGCACCAGTAGCACATACCGCTACCAATCTACTACTGGACGCTAGAACGCCACTAACACCCTACTACTGGACGACATGGCGCTAACGGACCACCGACCCGTAGCTGCTGACCGAATCGTTAATAAGAGGAGTCGAGTCTCGTAAGGACTGATCGGGGGAATGTTGAGGTGGCAGCACGGAGCGGCCATTACGATACAACACGTAATGTTGTACAATAAAGAGCACATCAAAAATCATTGAGAACAGTCCTAAACCAAACTTGGTGGGATCCCCAAAAATAGAAGACCAGTCGTTGTAGTTGTAAGCAATGACAAACATCTGAGCGATGGAGAGGGTGCCCCCAGTGAAGTCCAGCAGAACGTTGCCGATACTCCAACCAGAAGTGCTCTTGCGGCGGTAGTTGTAGAACGCCTGAAAGACAGCGTTATTTTACTCTCTTCACCTACACAACTGACTTCCTTCTTCACAGTCGAAGAGAGGCTTTTTGATCTACATATACAGGGTGTCCCAGAAGTAACTGACCCTTTTGATTTGCTAATAAACCGAAAACTATTAACGCTAAGATATTGAAACTTGTTTTATTCGAAACAAAAACCTTTTTATGGCACAATAGGATACTTGGTATCCTATTTACGAACCAGCTTTACATTTGATTTTTGCTTCATTGCAAACCCTTAATTTTCATCATGTCTCCATACAGCAAAGAACAAAGAATAAGAATTTTGTAAATCTACACACGGGCAATGTCAACAACAGAAGTGCAACGTGATTACAGAAATTATTTCAGAACAACAACCAGTCCTTCGAAGAACACAATTAAATCGGTGTCTCGAAAATTTACGGACACAGGAAATGTTAACGATAAACAACGGGAAGATTCGGAATAATTAACACAACTGTGATAATCATTAGGCAATAACTGTTCGGTTAATTTAATTTTGTAAGTATATAACTTCACGTCTTTTTTAAGAATGCGGTGTAATGTCGATAGGGAAATGGATAATTGAGTTGAACGTTTTCTGATGGAGGCTTTAGGATTATCTGTAACACTTGCAGAAACTCGCTCGATTAGAGCTTCAGTTCGAGTTGATTTTAATCTTCCAGATCGTTGTTTATCATTATTTCCAGTGTCCGTAAATTTTCGATAGACCGATTTAATTGTGTTCTTCGAAGGACAGGTTGTTGTTCTGAAATAATTTCTGTAATCACGTTGCACTTCTGTTGTTGACATTGTTTGTGTGTAGATTTGCAAAATTCTTATTCTTTGTTCTTTGCTGTATGGAGACATGATGAAAATTAAGGGTTTGCAATGTAGCAAAAATCAAATGTCAAGCTGGTTCGTAAATAGGATACCAAGCATCCTATTGTGCCATAAAAAAGTTTTTGTTTCGAATGAAACAAGTTTCAATATCCTAGCGTTAATAGTTTTCGGTTTATTAGCAAATCAAAAGGGTCAGTTACTTCTGGAACACCCTGTATAATACACAGTGTATATTCCATCTCTATCTGTGTGTGTCCGTCCGATTTCTTCCTATCTAGTACTGTAGAAAATTTATTGAACTGAAATCAGAATGGGTATACAATTACCCGTTCTGATTTCAGTTCAATAAATTTCCTATACACGTATTAAAACCATTGTACTGTGGATATCAAAGGCGCTGGATCACAGTAAAATACGCCATTTTTTTCCGTTATTAGCCTTGTTCTCCTACACGGCTATGTTATCGGTAGCTAAGATACAGAGTGGCAGTTCTATAGACATTCGTGCAAAATATTCAGGTTGTGATAGTACCACGGGTACAACTGAAAAATGTATTTTATTTCAAATATCCTTAATTTAATCACTATTAAATTGTGGAATTTCCACGGGTACTATCTAGGTCATGTTATAGATAGATCAAATACACAATGAAATTCCTGCATATATTTATGAAAAACATTCATTTAAAACAATAATTCGTCGTGAATCTTTAATACATTTGTCCTTTGAATAATTTCAAATTAGTCAAAACTAGTAAAATTTAAGAAAAGAGTGGCTAAAATTAGCAAATGTTATGCTCCTTACCTTAGTTTCAGGGTTACAAAGAGCTCTACTTTTCGAATCCAATGCACTCCTTTATATTTATAAATACACAGAAGAAATGCAAAATAATATACTTGAAATGATCTTACAATAGACTCCTTATGCATAAATCACACACATATTTAAAACCACATGTACTATAATATACTGCAATGCAAATAGCTTTGAACTGCAAGTATAAGCATGTAACTCAATATGGCTCAAATATATGAGTCTCAGGTTATTTAAGTTGTAATCAAGATGAGAGTGTAGAAAAGTACAAGAAAGTGAGGAAAAATATAAAATTAACCTGACTTACTTGAGGAATATACTTGATGAGTGTGATGAAGAGCTTCACAAAAGAAACAAAATACAGCACTTCAAGCCACTGGAAGACAGAGTTTCCACCAAGCATGACCATTATGAAGGAACAGAGAGTGATGATTCCCAGGATAATTTTGGCCACTCTTGATATTTTTTGGTCTCCTCTATCATACAAGACACACTGGAGCACCTGCATGCAAACAAAATGTTAATTAATGTACCCTCTTCACACTACCAACATGTTAATTAGCTCTATACCCTCATCACACCACCATGTTAATTGGCTCATAAAACCTGCATACATGATAAGGTAAATGTTAAAAAATAATTCCATTGCTAACATATATGACACAGACTTGAGTATCCTGCAACTGAAGCCACTCTTTAATCAAAGTTGAACTATCAAAAAAATAAGAGTTAAATTCAGCAGCAAATTCTTAATTAAGAAGCACTGTTTTCATGATCTCTCACAACCTGTCCCTTGATGCCTGTACATGTGGCTGGCAGCTGCAGTTCCACTGGGCATATCAAAGAAGCAGAAATATCACATAGCTTCAAAGCATGAAGTGATGTTACACAGAGAACCAGTGCAGAATTTCTGGTAAACAAGTTCATTAACATAAACAAAGCTTTCTAACTTTAACACATCATTTATGTAATAACAGTTTACTTAAATAAATTATGATTTTTGCTCAAAATGTCATAGCATGTGAAATTTTCAACACATTAAAGTTGCAGCAACAAGTATTTAAACTCAGTTCCATCCTGAGTCACAGTAAGAGACAAATACCACACAAGTTTACCATAGTAAATATGGTACAGTGTAGAAGTGGACTTGTTGGCTTATGGTATTGCAGGTTCATTGTTCAAAGGTAAATTGAGATTTTTTAGGAAGTATTCAATAAATGCATCAATAAATTTTTAACTTCTATTGATTGTATTTCCAGTTTTTCATTTAAAAATTCCACTTGAACATACTTGTCTTGTGCTATTTCTTTTTGCTGTCATATTTGCCTATTTAGAAGAAAAACTAAAATGCTTAGACATCCAAGTTTGAGTTGTTGCAAACATTTCCTCAACCAAAAACTTAGTAAGTAGTATTGATAATCAGGAGAGTTGTAGTTGTTTGTTATACAGGATATATGTGACCATTTATTTAAACAAGATTCACAGATAGGATCCTACTGACATATCTTTGGCATAAGGCTCTGCTCATCATTACTTGTACACACAATTGAGTGGTTTTCAGTCATTGAGTTTTGACTGAATAGATTAAAGTTGTTATTCATAACATTAATAGTATAATCCCTGTGCATTCCCCTAATAAAAAATTTGTGATGAGTATGTTCATAGCTTATAGTTACTTGTGCTGGAGGATAAGAATTCTAGATTTGGAATATTACACTTGAATTAAGGTCGCTGGAAAAACAAAGCCAACCTAAGCATATATTCAACAAACAAAAGCATTCCTTTCAAAGTATGAAACAATTATTGCACTGCAGGAAAATTACCAAGCTTACTGTTGAACTAATTTCTAGCAGGTGGTTATTTGGGCTTCAACTGCAAAACAGAGTTAGTACTTTATGATCCTATTATTTTTAATTTATTGTGTTCACAGAGCCACTGCTTCTGATACAATGATAAAAACTACTTACTGTGAACATCTTTCAAACTAATGTAAAACTTTGTGAAGACTCCAAAAAAATATTCTTAAAATCAAAATGATCTAATGCAATGTTTCAAATGTATGGATGTTCGATGCTGTTTTAGCATGATAGTCACATTAGGAACTGCATTTTCACTTCAGCATAGTATTTATGCAAAATACTGTTGATTTGCAATACCTTGTTTTATTAAAATATTATAAAACCAGTAAATGTGAAAAGCTCTGTATAATTATTGCTTTTATAATTCATTTTAATTAATTGGGCATGACACTATAAAATTCACAAATATTTTCATTTTAATTTCATTTCTTTTGACATGTTGGCATTGTTACAAATTATAGATTTAGAAATAGTTCCTTAACAAATTCTGGCAGGCTTCATTTAGTTAATTATTATAGAGCCTGCATGTAATGAAGCAATCCTACATTCTTTCCTCCCGTCAGATATAAGGCAATCATCAGATTGCAGACCATGTCAAGGAACACACCTACATTTAGGTATGAACTGGAAAGTTCTAGTTTTGTGTAACCTCAGTACTTTTAATTGTCAAGATATCAATGATGTACAACTTCATATGAAAAATTTTGTTTCATTCCCTAATTTGATCAGCACATTCCATTTCATAATTGAATTAGCCCATTTTACTCCATAATTTAATTGGTACATTTCATTCTATGATTTCATCAACACATTGCATTAAATAATTTGATTAGAACATATTTGAGACTCCAATCCCTTTAAAAATTTCAGGTAGCAACAAAGAGAAACAAGTCATTTTCCAGATTACATGTTATGCTCATATAGTATAAATGTCAATAGATCTATAGTTCAAGTTGAGCTATTTCTGATACGAAAAACATGATCATGCAAAGTCTTCTTAAGTTAAAGCTAAAAAGATGTTGGTTTATTATTTTACATACTCTAAATGAGCTTTAATATTATCCAGTGAGTACAAAAAGTTCAGTGTAATAACACTACATTATTTTAATGTTATAGCTCTCAGGTTCAACCTTAGATACTTTTCAATGTTCATTGTTGTTATTGTTATTATTTTATCATTGTTATAATTGTTCATTGTTATTATTTGATTAAAAAATATAAATAAGTTTATCAATTAAATTTCCTAGAAGTTGATTACAAAATTCAAAATTTCAGCTGGATATAATGGACTTTATTTGAGCATTTGTGCTGTGCAATAAAAACTGCAAGTAACTATAGAATTAGTCAAACAAAAAGTATTGCCTCATTCTCTTTCAGAAAAGATTGTACTACAACACTTCATTGAATGACATGATATCAAAAGTATGCTCACCTGGATAAGACATGCACAAAATGCATGCACAGCAAAGATAACATCATTCAGTTGCACTGGATTCACTCCAAATGGATGGTGCTGGAAGTATTGTGCTTTGACAAGAGGAATCCAGTAGAGAGAAATATTGAACACACTGTAGTACAGAAATCCTACTACATTCAATGCCAGAAAGTCAAAGTGAAGGCCAATTACACTTTTTCGTTTAAAGTTCAAAATTGTTTGGGGATAAAAAGAGATGCTCCAAGCAATGAAGTACAGCCACCCAACAATATTACTCACATAATCCCAGGAGTCGGAATGGGATACAGATACATGAACATAAGCTTCAGACAAATCTACCATAGTTGGAGGAGTTGCATTTGTGAACAGCACAGTATAACCAAAGGTGATGGGATGCAGCTCCAGGCTTATGTTCTCATTGTGTCCAGCCTTGAGGACAACAGTAGGAATTTTATGCAGGATACTTGAATCTGTGAAGTTGAAACTTATATATATGTCTTCAGTAGCAATTCCATGAAATGTAAGATCAATTTTTCCTACTTGAGATGCAGAGAAGGTCACGGCCTCTTGAGCAAATTTTCCTATCATAGTAAAGTTATTGGCAGAGCTCCCATTAATTAGGGGCAAAATTGACAGCATCATCACAGTCAAAATGTATTGATAGCTTTTCATACTTTGAACACAAGAATTTAACTTTTGGTTTAATTTCAACATAGTGCCTGCTGAGAATTCCGGATCCACATTCGAGTGCTGCTAGACGACGTATGTTCTCCATAGCGATGATAAACAAGCTAACGCGCACCTCGATATCTCAAGACCAAACGCGTCAAATGACTGATAAAATTTTGAGAGCGTATCAGAGACTCAGATTATCATCTCATCTATAAATCGTGTTTATTTGGGGCCTCGAAAACTAATCCATGTACACAAGACTATCTGCTCATGGCAGCACTGACTATTCAAAGAGAGATTAGTTGGACTCTAAGAATGGAACGCATATTCCGTTATTTGGAAGTTAAGTTAATGATCTAAAGAATTAATTATTATAAATAAAAGATAAAAGTATGATACATACAATGGTTTTTAAATTCTTCATGCTGACATCTTAATGCAGTAATCGTGCTTCCAGTAAAAGAGTACGTCAATCGTGTGACTTGAAGGAGAAGTTCGTAGAAACAAGTTGCTATGGTCTGGAATTTGAGGAAATAGTTAAGCCAAGCCAGTTATTTATCCTAGTCCATGCGTAACAAACATAAAATTTGATCACGTGTGGTAGCGATCTCTTGAAACCAGGAATCACTCAAAACAATTACTGATTGTTAAGCACTAATTCTTCTTCTTCTTGTTTCACTTTTATTGGAGCTTCGGAGTTGGGTCCATGCAGCTCTTCTTCTTCTTTCTTCTTGTTTCACTTTTATTGGAGCTTCGGAGTTGGGTCCATGCAGCTCCACGCCTTCAGGGATGTTTTATTGATTTCTGAAA